>PVHP010002689.1:68943-86773 GCA_004024765.1 Zapus hudsonius
AAGAAGAAGAAGAAGAAGAAGAAGAAGAAGAAGAAGAAGAAGAAGTAGTTTTGATGAAAATAAATGGCAAAAATAAAATTTTTTCACTCCTTTCCCATTCTCATCGTTTTATACCTAGATTTGTCCCTTCATGGAAAATTCTAATGGCAATAAAGACCATTTCAAAGTTCAGGCCTTCTTATCCCATAAGTTACCAAGATGAAGAACCTCCACATCAGCTGATAAACAACCACCTACACAGAAGGAATTGTTTATACTGCTCTGGAAATGGTGTTATGTCTTTTCTGATCAAAACAAGAGTTACACTTATGACCCAACAATGATTATTATTACACATGTTTACAGTAGTTTTCTGTTAAAAGTTCTTTCTATATATGACTCACATTTATAATTCCTTTAAAGAAGCCAGTCGTCGAATCTTCAGCTATAAGTTATCATTATCTTTTTCCTAGGAAGGATAAGAGTCAAATTCCTTGTCATGATTGATAGTCTTATAAGTCAGCATCCAGTCATGTAAGGGAACACTAACCTAGGTATTCCTGTCACCGTAGACATGGTCAGCATGTCTAATCCATTGAATTTAAGTAGTATAGTAGAACTCATCCAAACAGCTGAATGTCTAAAAGTAAATGAAATCCCTGAGCTTCACCAGGAAAGAAGGTTACAACAGCAGGCATTGTTTGAATTAGCAATATCAAGCGGATGCTATTGTGTTGGTGGTGTGTATGATATAAGCAGAATCCTATTGCTTCCATTTCTCTCTGGAACCCCAACTGATACAAACCTCTAAATTGTTGATTTTGATGTACATTTTCTAATGAGACCTGTCTCTCCAAGGTGTGCATAGATTCCATCACACATTTCTAGAATGAATGACCTTATGACCTTCAGGGTGTCCTGTGGCGACACCCAGCACAAACTCCATCAAAAGCGGTGGTCCATACACACCAGGATGTTTACATATGGCCTCCCTTTCAGTGTTATTGGTAAATATAGTTCATCTCACGTGTGTGGTGCTTCCTCATCTGAAAAAGGAAGATCAAAAATCTGCTTCTTCAGGCTGAAAAGATGAAATGGAAAATCAGCTGAGAGCCAGTTTGGTTAGAATTCAGTCCCCTCCCATCACTCTCCCACTCAATTCTCTTCTGATTGGTTTGTTTAGTAAATTCTCTAAGCTTACAGGTGTCATTCATTCAATAAAAATTGACTCTTTTCTTTTCTTTTTTCCAGCTCATGAAGAAGCACCTATAGCTTCTCCCTCAGAAATACTGAGCTCATCTGCTTCCTTCATCCTGTAACTGAGAGGCAGGAAAAGTCTGAAGCCCTGAAGCCCACCACAAGGCACTTGCTTCCACAGCCCCTGTTCTGAGGAAGACCAATGCTCTCCTGCTCTTTCTTGCATGATAATACCGAGTATACAGCTGATAGAGGTTGTAGTGTGGGTTCCTCCTCTTTTTTCAATGAATCTACAAGCACAGTTACAGCATTGTTATTATTATATTTTTTTTCCTTTTGACACACTGCCAGGCATAACTATTCTCAAAGTCTATAGTTCCTAACTCAGTCAAAATGACGCTCACCCAAATGTTGCTGACTCATGATCAAACTAAACGGAATTCCAAAGTACTTTTTGATGGTAGATGTTCTCATCTAATGAGAAGTAGTATTTGGAAATATATATTTTGTCTTGTTTGAACAGGTCAACTTTCTGGCGATGTGCAATGAAATCCCAAGAAGTATATGTTGCCATGTTAATGAAGCCATCAGGATGAGGACATGATGGTAGTCTGTGTAGTGAAGTGAATAATGACACAATGAATTCTTCTTCAGCTTTTGCATTCACGCCACCTTTAGCGTGATGATTTTCTGTGGGGAATGGGCCACAGCATGCATTCTCTCTTGATGCACTTGGGTGAGGCTGCCTCAAGTCGCTCTCTTTCCTGAGTTCCCATAGAAACTTAGTTATTCATCCCTTGTGCTGCACCATTATTCATTTGTTAAGCGAAAGAGAGAGGAGGGGAGTATATGCCATGTTCGCACCATCTTTTACTTGGGACAATGCATGGGCACTGTCTTGATTATCCCAAATCATAATGAGTGCTCCGCTGGGCAAAGTGAAGGTCATGTTCATTTGAGTATTCTGCTGCCCAGTCAGTGTTCATCAGGTCACCCATCCACAGATCATTTTTATGAATGAGTCCCAAGTACACTTATTTTTCATACACAGGATGATGGGTGACTGCTGTTCCACATTCTGGCTAAGGGGATTGCATCAGTTCACCACACGGTAGTACAGCTGTCTGAATATCATCACCTTGAACTCTTAGTCAGAACCCTCATCTGCAGAAATAATATTTCATCTTCACCAATGAGGTACAGCAAGAGAATAAAATGCTTTTAGAGCTTGCGATCCAATGATGTCAACCATATTCTCTCAGAAGAGGATGTCTTTGCAGGCTTTCAAGATTCTACTTGCCAAAAAAGGCAAAAGACTAATTTTTTTTTTCAAGGTAGGGTCTCACTCTAGCCCAGACTGACCTGGAATTCACTATGTAGTCTCAGGCTGGCCTGGAACTTACAGTGATCCTCCTACCTCTGCTTCCCAAGTGCTGGGATTAAAGGTGTGTGCCATCATGTCCATCCAAAATAATACTTCTTAATAATAGAAGGAAATTCATAACAATGTGGACAAATTGATAGGTGGATTTATGAAGGCAAAAAATTAAGAACAGAGAAGGAACGAAAACCAAGATGTGCTGAAGGGAATGTTATTTGCTCTTCCACTGTCTTTGAGCAGAGGGGAGCAGAGAGGAGACAATCTGCGCCGGGCAGCTGGCAGGCCTGTGGGCAGTGTGTGGCTGAAGACAGTCCTGCTTGGTCATTAGTCTTTCCAAATCCAAAGCTTAAGGCCTGCCAGGAACACGAGGACCAACAGCAGCCTGGATGGCTTGTTGCAGCTTGTGGGAGAGAAATTACATGAAATTGCACCAGTGTTCTCGGTGTGACGGCCAACTTGTTTCATTTCTCCATTCTGAAGCTCCCATTTTTCTTTGCTACCTCTCTTCAGCCATCTGGGCTGTATTAATGGAGAAATGGGGAGGAACCACAACAATTATTTGGAAAATTAAGTGGAAAAAAATCCAAATTACCTTCTCCTGAAAGGTCTGGGAAAATTTAAAAGCCAGTATTTCCTCTGATTGAGATGATTTCAAGTGTTCAGAACATGTGATTTCTTTCAGGAGCATAATGTTATATTTTTAAAAATTCAGACATCACAAAGGTACTGTCTCAATGGTAGGCTATTATTGGAATCTCTCTTAATTTGTTTTGATAAAAATTTATTCTTTTCCAACTACCCAACATGCAATATGTAATGTCTAAATTAATATTAATTTTTGGTGAAGTCTGAAATGGAATACATGCACACATACATATATATTTTCAGGAATATCCCTGAGACTGTTTTCAGGGCAGGAAAGTTGGTTCCGCAGTTAAGGCATTTGTCTGCAAAGCCTAATGACTAGGATTTGATTCCCAGTACTTACATAAAGCCAGAAGCACAAAGTGGCACATGGATCTTGAGTTCTTTTCAGTAACTAGAGGCCTTGACATACTCTCTCTCTCTCTCTCTCTCTCTCTCTCTCTCTCTCTCTCTCTCTCTCTCTCTCTTTCCTTTCTCTCTCCTTGCAAGCAAATAAAATATTTTTAAAAATCTGTTTTCAATATCATGACAATTGCCTGGTGCCAAGATGAACAGCACATATGATTTTGCCTTAGGCATGGGGCACACATACAGGGTTGAGATTAGGTCTGTCACTTAGTGAGCAATGCTCTATGGAGGAAGAAGTGGGGCTTCTGAACCCCAGAAGAAAGGAGATCCTACTGCAAGCTGGTCTGCAGACAACACACTCTTTTTCTGTTTGTGTACTTTGTGTGTGTGTGTGTGTGGGGGTATGAATGCATGTGTTTGTATGTGTATGGGCACACGTGTGTAGGGGTGCTTGTGTGCATGCGCACATGTTTGCACATGTTTATAGAGGTCAGAGGTTAACAGGAAGAACTGAAATCAGGTTAATCTACAATATTGCCACATCATATCCGCTGGCTCCACTTACTTCTTGCTAATGACACTTTTATTCTTAGAATGTTTAGGAGTGGGTCACCAATAGCATACACTAAATTAGCATATTAGTCCTAAATGCTCTGTTCACTCTCTGTTTACACATCATGGAGATTTCCCAAGAAGGCAAAACTCAATCAGTTACAAAACTTGTTTATTGCTAATAAGTAGATACATTGTATGAGATTTGGTGTCTCATTGTGTGAGACTTGCTCATACAATTTATCTACTTATTAACAATAAATAAGTTTATAAAAACTACATACATGACAACAGTCGGATGGTCACTTGGCTGGGATGCATTTCCCTTTGAGATAAACTTTGATGTTCCGGCCATCCACAGACAATCATTACTTCTTAAAACCAGTTGTTCCAGTTTTGAGAAAAAGCACACTGCTTTCATGATTCTCACGCAGACACCTGTGTCTATATGTAGGACTCTGTTTTCTATTTGTAGACAAGAAATGAATACAATAAATAAATAAGAAAGCACAGAAAGAGTTGACAAAATTCTTCATTCAAGGGGTAATAAATATTCCAAGCATTACAAGCCAAAGAGTCTCTAATATGTGTATTGAAAACTGCCTGGAGATGGTAAATGGAACCAGGTAGGGATGAATGAGTGTGACTGTGTTCCAATTTCATTGGCTAAACAGCAGCAAGGAACAGGCTAGTTTTGGCTCAGGGGCTGTAGTTCTCCAACACTTGAATAGCTAAAGGGTTCATCTGCCTCTGGCATTCTGAACTGTTGCCCTATTGGCTAATATGCCCTCAGTTATCAAAGTCTCCAGCTTTCCTTAGCTAGCAAGTCATTGTTACTGCGCATGGCAGAAAACCACTGAAGTTGAGTTGATTTTGAGACTGCTACCAAACGTCAAGATTAATTCATAATTTAACAAATTTTCCTTCAGACAATCTATTCAAGGAGGGAATGTATAGCCATGAAATTTTATGGGTCAATACAAGCACTTGATTTCAAATGGCATTATCACTTGAGTGGAAAAATATACCCTTAGAATAGCTTACCTAAGAGAAATGCCTGTAAAGTCATAAACTGAAAAAATACATAATGGACCATCATGAAAATATTTGTGGGTAAGCAATTTGCTAGTTTCTGCCAGACTATAATTTGCTACTTTAAGATGTAGCCTTTTTTTCTTTTGGTCTTGTGTTTATGGTGATAATCACATAGGATTCCACAAAGCTAGTGAGATGCCGAGGTACACTGTGCCCTCTCTGATTAGGCAGAAACTTTAAGATGGATAGTTATTCCCTTCTAACTTAAAGGAAGTTAGTTCACTCTTTTATTTGACCTTTAGGGTAGTGCTCGACACTTGCTTCTTGAAAAACCAAGGCCATGAATCAAAACTCTGAACTCATTGCAGTGATTGTACACATAATTTCTCTCCAAATAACTCTGTCTGAATCCTGAAGGAAGGCATTTTTTCTTATTAGTAATGTGTAGAGGGTTTAAATGTTCCTGCTATTATACAAAGGTATGTAGATGATAATCATAGTATTAGGCTCCTAGGCATATTTTCACTAGAATTCTTTATACTTTAAGGCCTATAAGTTAAAAAAAATCCCTTTAACTAGATGCCCTTGAACTTCAGGTATATATTTAAAATAATGACAGTTGAGCTATATTGACAGAAGACTATCTAGCACTGTGCATGCGTCCACACTTTGTGCCCTCACCATTATTTTTCAGAGGCTTTTTATTTTCTTGTGGAAGAGTCATGAACCTTTCCCTCCTTCAGTTGTTCTGAAACACCTCGAGGAACAGAGCGTTTCAGAGAAACTAAATACACAAAGCAAACCAAACAACCAAACTGGTTATGTGGTATCACCATCAGAGAATGGTCACAACATCACACGGAAGGCCTCCCTCCACTCGTGAACTCATTTTCCACCCGCATAAACCCGAAAAGTTTTAAATCTTTAAAAGTTTTATGGGCCATTTGTGTTAAGGCATCTTGTAGAAAAAAATTCCCACAGGAAATGCATGCTTGCTCTCACTGGCCTGTACTGAAGCCAAATTTCTATCTATAGAGGAGATCTTTTGTTATTTTCCCCTGTCCTCTCTTACATTATTATTAGGTTAAAAACAATAGCTGTTTTGTTATAAGGCATGAATAAAGGAGTCTAAAGTCAGTACACAATTGTGTGATCACTGGTTAACCTTGAATCCCAAAGTTGTAAAGAGAAAATGAAAGATACCATTTTCAAAAGCCTGGCATCCAACTCAGACCCAAAGATAAGGAAAAGCTCAAAAGTCTATGAGCAGAAATGATGGCTATCTAACTTACAAGCCCCTGTCATCCTGCCTACAAGGATTTCCCCTTTAAAAACATGCCTGTTTTTTGGTTTTAGAGATTCATCTTCAATTAAAGGAGCTATTATTAGTTCTGGTGTTTCAAAGTCTCAGTTATTTGGTACTCTGAACATAGGAGTTATTAGAGTATGAATTTATAAAATGTTGACAAACAAAAATTTCTCTTATTGCTTACAGATCTTGATAATTTCATTTCCCTAGAAGAGGTTTACCTGTCATCTCTCACATCAGCCAGGAGATGTCACTGTAGGTGGATCAAGTGATTAACAGAATTATTTGGCCTACTCTGAAAGTCTGAGAGCTTAAACTGAAACTCGGAAACTTTTGCAAACATATGGAAAGATATTTTTCAATATAAGACGATTGTTTCGACAATTCTGCTTTTAGCAAATAGAGATAACATGTGTGTCACAGTCCAGAATGAAAGCGATGCTTATTTCCGACTTCCTTTCTTTAAGTGCAAAGGAACTTGAATGAGATGGCATGATAAACTAGGTGAGGAAAGTTTTGGGGAGGAGACACAGGCAGCAGAGAGCTTGTTTCTGGAAACAAATGCCAGTGAGGCGAAAACAAGACCCAGTGAGTGGCACCACGTGAGCAGAGGGATGAAATCCTGTGCTCAACAAAGGCATTTGGATTTGAAGTTAGGTGTTCAATCTGTTTACTTGTGTTGTTGCTGTATCGTTACCCAAAGCAATGCTTCAGACTGACTCATTCGTGTTCAAGAACAAGTTCATCTTGTTCATGGTTCTGCCTAATTCTGCTTCCTCTCAGGCAGGCATCCTTTCATCATGGAGTCGAGAGCAGGTTGTTACAGCTGACTGACAAGACAACCTGTGCATTATCGCATGTCTTTCTTTCCTTACTTTCTTTTATGAACATGTAAAATCAAGTGCTCCAGAGAACAAAAGCATTCACTCCTCAAGTATTAAATGATCTTGTTTGTTGTGCTTTCAATGTGTGTACAGTCAGGTTTCCTCATGGGGCGCTCTGCAGTCATTCTCTGCCTTTACACCATCATGTCAACTCTAGAAACTTCTGTACCAGTTCTGTGTCTGGGAGCAAAGCCTAAAGGCTACATCACCACAAGAAGACTCTGTTGCTCTCTGGCTCCCATTTTAAGTTGAATAATGTGCAGCCCAGCAGAGACTGGGTGGAAGGAACAGGTCACAGTTTCTCTTGTCCAGGTGAGACATGCCTGGACCATAAAAGAGGCATCTTCAATGGACTCAGCTGCTGCCCACTCTCCCTTCTCCAGGCCCACCAGGAGCACTGATGCACTACCCTGGAAGGCCTTCAACCTACCCAGCATGCTTCTGATCTCTGAAGATTCCTCAGAACCTCTCCTCAAGATTGTGAAAGGTTCTCTCATAAGTTCTTTCCGGTTACTCTGAGCATGCTCCATAAGCACATGTTCTCTGGGCTGCAGGGAGCATCGCAGGTATGAAGTATGCTTTAGTTAAACATGTTATATTTACTATTTGGATGCGTGGTTATGCATGCATCACACAAAGCTGGCATATATTGGGGATGAAATTAAAACTTATAAATTGATTTATCAAAATAAGATTGCTCTAGGAGAGAAGACAATGCACACAAAATGGAAAAATTGATATAAACAATTAGATAAATTAACCACTAAATTTTCAGATTCACCATAGGTTTATTTTATATATTTTTATAATATTAAATTCAGTGATCATATACTGAGCTCCGACTAAGAGCTTGATACTTTTTACTCAGATTTAAATGTCACCTTTAATCCATATTATAATATTTCAAGGCGGGTGTGATGTCCACTTTATTTTTTGTCAAATATTTATTATTTATTTATTTGAGAGGAGAGAGAGAGAAACAGACAGACAGACAGGCAGGCAGGCAGACAGACAGACAGACAGACACACACACACAGAATGGGTGCGCCACTGCAAATGAATTCCAGACACGTATACCACTTTGTGCATCTGGCTTTACATGGCTATTACTGAATCAAACTTGGATTGTCTGGCTTTGTAAGCAACTGTCTTTAATCCCTGAGCAGTATCTCTGGCTCAATGTCCACTTCAGAGTGAGGAAACATGAGTCTGAGTGTATGCACTAACCTGTTCCACCATAGACTTGTGACTTAAAAAATAATCTAGAACAGGTAACAGGTACAAGGCTACATAGCTCTTGCTCTGTCCACCTACCAACTACCCTGTCCTGAAGGACACTGTATACTCATGGACTTCCACAGACTTTGAAATATTGGAGCTTAAAACATACCTATACGTTTTCCCTCAATTTCATCTTTCAAATGAATATCCTCTGACAATATTCTCCCACAAAGCTCCTTGGCACCCTGTGTCCATGATGTGGAATTTGGAGAGCTCAGTGTTTTATGTCTCTGCCTCCGTCTGAATTTCATTCCTTGGAGTGGAGTCTATGCCTACCATTTCCTTTGGGACTAGGAAATAGAATGTCTACTCTAAAAGATCAAGTGAGGGCTGGGGTATAGCTCAGTTGGTAGAGTGCTTGCCTAGCATGTGTAAGGCCCTGGGTTCAATTCCTGGCACTACTTAAATTTGAACCGGTGTCATAGTACACACTTGTAATTCTAGCATTCAGGAGGTAGAGGCAAGAGTATCAGGAGCTTAAGGTCATTTTCAGCAACATAGAGTTTGAGGCTAGTCTGGGTAATACAAGACCTATTCTCAAGTAAATAAATAAATAGTATTAAAAATGAATACAGGGCTGATATGATGCCTTAGTGGGTAAAGGGCTTGCCACATTTGGTGGTTTGATTCAGATGTCTCCCATAAACCTATGTGTTCTGAATGCTTCTTGGTCCCCAGCTGGTGGAAATTTTGGAATTGGAACTTAGATGGAACTGTGTTGTTGGGGGTGGGCTTATGGGTATTACAGTCATACTCTCCTGTTGCTGTTGTCCACCTGATGTTGGACAGGAGGTGATGTCCAGCCTCTGCTCATGTCATGTTTCCCTGCCATCATGGAGTTTCCCTTCAAGTCTATAAACCCTTGCCTTCTACAAGCTGCTTTTGGTCTGATTCTTTCTGCCAGTTAGGAGAACACTGACTGCAACAATATGTAACTCTGAGTACTTGAGTTCAGATCGCAAACCCACATAAAAACCTGAAGCTCTAGTGGGCTTCTGTAATCCCAGAACACCTTCAGTGAGAAGGGTGAGGGTGGCAGGCAGTGGAATTTCCCAAAACTCACGAATGTAGTGGTGGACAAGGGAAACCCTGCCTCAAAGTAAGGTAGAAGGAGAGGTCCAACCTGAATGTAATCCTCTGACTGGCACACATGCACTATGGCCCATGGTGCTAACACTCACTACTTCTTGCTGCTTAAATAAATACTAGTGAATATATATATATATGGATAAAATATCCATATATCAATATATATGGATAAAATATCCATATATCCATATATATATGGATAAAATATCAGGAAAATGGAGATTTTTTAAAATTTTATGTCAATTTATTCATATAGCCTCACCTCATAATGAGTTACATTATTTAGTGGGCAAACAATGCGTTGATATCCCGAATTCCCCAATTCCCCCCCTCCCCATCCCTGATCAGTTGTATATCCTCCTCCGTGGCCTGTCTGTATTAGTCCTTGTGGCAAGGGATCCTGGATAACCTAGTACTCAGCCGGGTTCTCCTGGCCCAAGTGTGTTGTTACTGAGGGGTGCCATGCCTCTGGACAGTCTCCCCCACCACGGCTCTCACAATCTTTCCGCCCCCTCTTCCGCTCAGTAACCTGAGTCGTGGTGGGAGGAAAATGGAGATTTTTGAGCCACTGCACTGTTTAAAAAACCCTGTCCCAGCTGTGCGGGGTTTGGTGTGCTATCATTCGATGAAGGGGAAAGGAAGGAAGAGGTCTTTCATAACAGGATTTGGCCTGTTATTATCCAGTGATTACCTGACAAAATGACTTGCTAAGAAACATGCTGCTATGAAGGATGGGATTCTGAGTGGGATCAGGAGTAACAGTCAGCCATCATTAGCCTTCAGAACAGACTAGATGCTAGACTAGCCTCTACTTCTCTTCCCATTCCTTCCCTCATTTACACCTCAGGGTAATGGTTGAGAAACTAAGCCCAAAGAGATCAGTCCAAGTAGTCAATGTCAGCCAGAGTAGAGGAAATGCTCATGAAAGAGGCAAGACTGCAGATTCTATGCCAACAGGAAAGCAACTAATTACTTCATAGACATCAATTTCCTGTAGTGAACCAGCTACAGCATATGTATAGTCTATGAACTGATGCATAGTATACATGGGCAGAGGAGGCAGCTGGGTTGCTGAACTGAAACTCTGTCACATGGAAGGATGTATAAAGACTCTACAAGCTGAGCATGTGTCCATGCAGCTTTAAACTAATGAAGGCCAGTAACTTTAACATAGTCTAAAGAAAATTCAAAAATTTACTAATACAGACAGCCCACGGAGGAGGATATACAACTGATCAGGGATGGGGAGGGGGGGAATTGGGGAATTCGGGATAACAACGCATGGTTTGCCCACTAAATAATGTAACTCATTATGGACAATAAATAGATATTAAAAAAAATAATAATAAAAAAAATAAAAATAAAAAAAATAAAAAAGAGAAAAAAAATTTAAAATTCTAAGTTTTCCTAATTCCTCTGGAGGTTACCTATTACTATGTAAATGCTAAATGGACAGCTTGTCAAACTACCTTCTCAACATCTGTTCTTGTTCCCATGGATTAGCAATGCTTGAAGTCTCAGTCACCTGGGTCACAGAAGGTCCTTGGTTCAATGGGCAGTGGTCAATGCAGAGTTAGAGCTGGAAACACTGCTGAGCACAAGGGACCACTGTGTGCTCAGTCTCAAACGAGACATCTAACCACACCTCTGAGGCACAGGGACCTCATGGAAGAAGGGTAAAATGAACATCATAGCAGAAGTATGCTGAGGACAGTTGCACAATGGTGTCTTCAGGATTTGAGATAGCAGTTACACTCCTAAGCACACATCAGCTGGAGTTGCCAGCACAAGATTTCACTTCTCCATCTTTCACCATCGATGGTCCTGGAGGCTCTGGATGTCCCAGAGTAGCTAACGGTTGCTGAGAGAGGAGTCAGGTTCATCAGTGGTGTAGACATTGGTCAGTTGTCTTTCAATAGTAAATAACTTTGCACCCATGATCATGCAAGCAACCCTCATTTAACACAGTGGATTTAAAAAGCCATGAAATTAAGATGAGGATTAATGAGTAAGAAGGGTAGTCATGGAGGGGGGTAAGAGTAATTTTTGGGAATAAGATCAAAATACATTATATATATATATATATATAAACTTGTTAAATAAAAAAAAAAGAAAGCTAAAAGAATATTCTTCAAAATTACTATGACTTCTAATAGAGGAAAAACATCAATGTCCTATGAAGAGCTTTTGGGAAATATCACCTTTGGGAAGAGGCACCATTGAAGGCAACAGTGGGGGGTGTGGAAGTAGGTGGGCAGCAGGGAGAGAGATATTTCAAACAAAGGAACCTGTTTCCAAAGAGGAGGAGACAGGCTGGGACCAAAGCCTATGAAGTCACTAATACAAATTTCACATTCATAAAAAATGCCAGGAACCACTAGAGGGCTTTTTCTTCTCTCTTTCAACTCCCCCTTCCTTCTCTCCCTTCCATTTTTTTTTTTATTTTGGCAATATCACAAAACTTGGGAAAATTACAGGGCTATTTCTCCATATAGCTAGAATTCAATGGATACCAGTTTTATATCAAACAAGGGGCGAAGTTCTGTGAACTAAAACACATTGTGTTCCCCAAATTCATGTCCACCTAAAAATCTCAGCTTGGGACCATATTTGGAAATAAAGTTTTTATAGATATAACTTGTTAAGATGACATCATGGTAGAATAGTTCAGAGTCTGAATTTAGTTAGTGCTGTCCTGGAGAGAGGAAGAAAGGACCTGGAGGTACAAAGAGAAGAAATTAGGAAGAAGAGAGGTAGAGTCCGGAATAAAGAGTCTACAAGCCAGTCAATGCTGAAGTCACCAGAAGTGAGAACGAGGCAAGGGAAGATTCTTTCCTGCACCTCCAGAGACTAAAAGCCTGCTAACATTCGACTTCTAGTCTACTGAGCTGTGAAGAACACATTTCTGTTTAAATGACTAACTCCGTGGTGATATGTTGTGACATTCCTAGGAACATAAAACAGAATATATCTCCCTGCTCAGGTCAGTCACTATGCATACAAGAGAGTGACAAAATTGAACTTCCAATGTGTTAAATATTGTGATAAATGTACCGCAAAGGCATTAGAAACCTTTTATAACATCTTTGAAATTGCATATTTTCCTCTCTAAATTTATTATTTGATAGTGATTGATTCTTTAGGAATCTATTTCTTTAAGTAAATTGGTCACAGGTGGAAGAATATTGGAATAGTAGTTTTCTCCATAATTTAAGCCTTGCCACAAAGGGCCTTTCAATGGGACTAAATCCAGGCTTTCTGATTTTGTTGCATGTGTGTTTTCTCATGTATGTGTGTTTGTGCAGAAGCCAGTTTGACATTGGACATCTTCCTCAGTCATGGTCTATCTTATTTACTGAGATGAGACCTCTCCCTTAAACTAGAGTTCCTATTGATTCAGCCAGTCTAACTTACCTGGGAAATGCCATCTGAGAGCTGGCATGATAGATCGGCTGCCATGCCCATCCGACATTCATATGGGTGCCAGGATCTGAACTCCAGTCTGGACACTTGCAAGGCAAGTGCTTCACTGATTGAATCTTCTCCCCAATCCTCTTTGTATTGTTTAACCCAACAAAACTACACATGCCATTAATTTGATTTTTCTACCTATGATATATGATCAAACTATAGCTCCACTAATTTACTAAATTATCATTGTAGCAAACATCAGAGCCATGGCACTTGGGTTTTTGATTTGATGTGTTTAATGTCATTACTTCCTCTCTCAGGTGCACGCTGACTGTCTTAGCTCAGTAATCATCTCTGAAACCTCAACCTTTCCCATCTCTTCCAGTCACAGGTCATCACCCAAACCCTCAAAACCCACCTCCTTCAAAATGTTTTTCCAGGTAGCTTTATTAGAAATAAATCTCCTGGGGCTGGAGAGATGGCTCAGCAGTTAAGGTGCTTGCTTGAAAAGCCTAATGACCTGGGTTTGATTTCTGTGTGCCCAGATAAGGCCAGACGCACAAAGTAGTGCACGCATCTGGAGTTCATTTATAGCAGTTGGAGGTCCTGGTGCTCTCTCTCTCTCTCTCTCTCTCTCTCTCTCTCTCTCTCTCTCTCTCTCTCTCTCTCTCTCTCCCTTTCTCTCTCTGTTAACAAATAAAAATATTTTTAAAGAAATAAATAAATCCTCTGCTTCCCCATGATTTCAGTTTACTTTTTAATTTCAGCACATATGCGGGTTATCATGTATTCACTATTACAAGTGCTCTCAGTTGGGTTGATGATTACATGTTCTAGTTCTTCTACAGAACTGACATAGCAAATTACATCAAACTCGATACTTTACAGACAATGGAAATTTATTTGATTCTGTGGACAAGAAGCTGGAAAGCAGGTATATGCAGGCCTGCACTCCCTTAGAAGGTTCTAGACAAGGATGCCTCCTGACCTCTTCATGCTTCTGATAGCTCCTGACGTTCCTTGACATGCTCTTTGCCTCTTTCTTCACCTGGCTTCTCTGTCTGCTTCTCCTCTGTATATGTCTTCTAAGAACCCAGGCCATTAGAGTTAGAGTCCAGCTTGTTTCCTCTTGACATCCTCAACATAATTACATCTAGAAAGAAACTGTTCCAAGTACGGTCATATTCATGCATTCAGGTGGGTAAATACTTGGACATGTACTTGATGTGCCTTTGTTGAGGCTACAACTTGTCATTACACTTATATTTGTACCCACCAATACCTGTGAATGCCTTGCATATGCTTGTATTCTGCAAGTAATTTATTCACTAGAGTGGTTCAAAAAAAAAAAACCTCTTGGACACAGAGGTGAGTATCTGCACACTACCTACAAAATACAGCCATTCTTGTAGAGTTACATTTCCACCTATGAAGTCTATCACCTCTATACAGAATGCACTGAGAGAATGTTGAGGGTGGAAGAAACCTTAATATTATCCTGCTGATCATACAACATAATGAACCACCAGCTCAAAGAATGGGAATGTAAGATGGACAAATCATCAGGGTTGGGGAAATGGCTCGGTGAGTAAAGCACTTTCCACACATTCTTGAGGACCTGGAGTTTGAGTCCCCAGAACCCATGTAAAATCAGATGATAGCTCATGTCTGCAATTCCAGCTTTCATGAAAAGATGGGAGGCAGAAATGAAAGAATGCCCAAATATTGTGCCACACAAGAGATCCTTTCCCAAACAAGGTTAAAGGCAAGGACTGACACCTGAGGTTGCTCTCTAACCTCCACACACATGTGTGTGCACACCCACAATCACATACACACAATGACGACATATATCAGAAGAACACAATCAACATCATACTCAAACACTTCTGTGAAATCCAGGTGGTAACCATCTAGTTCTACTTATTATTATTGGAAGTGCTCTAAGCTCACATTTATTTTAATCTGAGGAAGAAATAAGACAGAACGAGGGAAAGAATCCATGTCCTTTCCATATCAATTCTTAATACTGCTCTATTTTTGGTGTTTTATGCACCCAAAAGGCTCACATGTAAACTGGGTGCTCAGGAGGCCTTGTGGGAGGTGGTGGGACCTTTGCCAGATGGGGTTCCATAGGAGGTCCTCATATATTGATGCCTGACTAGGAAGAAGCCTGTGTGACTCTGGTCACTTTCCCTGTTCTGTGCTGCCTTTGAAGTGAATGTTTCCATAATGACACACATTCATGTCGTGACAGGTTTCCTTAACACAGGCCCAAAGCAATGGAGCCAACCAATCATGGACCTAAAACTACACACCAAAATTACCTTTCCTTTCCTGTATTGTTTGGGTGCTTCTTTAGAGTAATGGAGTGCTGGCTTACCTGAATGCCACGTACTGTTAACTTCCTATGTTGCAATGATCACTGAAAATTCACCTATGCAGAACACAGAACTCGTGACGACTGTATATTTAGCAACATTTGCACCGAACAAGGCATGCTTTGCAAAATGAGGTCACCAGCAAAAGCTATTTTTTACATTTTTGCTTTTTTTTTCTGCTCAGGGACTCACTTCATGATGACAACCTAGCCCAATTAGTCAGATAAATGGAACCATTCCCATATTGAATATTGGTTTTTATAAATCATTTTCTGTTTATTATGAAAATTAAGAAGTGTCATTGCTTTGCAGATGCCACCCAGAGCCACATGGTGCTCCAGCAGACATGAAGACTTCACACTGCTGGGAAGTTCCAGCAGACAACAGGCCACAATAGGTACCAGATGCAGCGGGGCTGTAATGTGGCTTTCAGGGATTTGATCAAATATGCCCCGAGCCAACTCTGCCCAAGAAGGATGGCTACAACAGTGAGCCTTTGATCATGAACTTCAGCCAGCTGCTAGTTCATCTTCATTTCCAACGTGATGATCCACGGCTCACTTCATCTACTTTTCATGGAGCATGTGACCTACCATCTATCTGCGTGCAAGCTTACTCCTTTCTTTTAACGGGAAGGGGAAGCAGAGTGATTAAATCATATACTCGAGGCATAGACAGGATCAAGGGATCTTTGTTCTTCCACTGGGTCTGTGTGTGTGTGTGTGTGTGTGTGTGTGTGTGTGTGTGTGTGTGTGTGTGTGTGCGTGTGTGTGTATGTGTGTGTGTGTGGGGGGGGGGGGACACATGTTGTGTGCATCATGGTGAGGTTACCCAGTGCTCTGGGAAGCTACAAGAGGCATAGCTCTGAGGCCCTGCTGGAAGACTACTCAGTGTTGCTTTGTACTTGTGATGGATTCATAGCTGTTTGGCCAGAACAATGCAGAATGGAACACAGTGGTGAGAAGTTATGAAAGTCAAATACTGACTATTCTCCACCCATTTCATAGGCTACTTTGCTCATACACTAATAATTTCATAAAGTCTTGGGGTAATGAGGTAGAAGTGTAGTATAGGCTCAATTCATGAAAACAAGTAGTGTATCTATAAAAATATTATTAGGGGCTCGGGAGATGGCTCAGTTGATAGAGCATGCGCCTCCCAAGCTTGGGCATGGGGGTTTGTATCTCCAGCAATGGCTTCCATACCCTGGAATCTCAGCCCAAGGAAGGCACAGGGGATTCCGGAGGAGAGCAGGCTAGTGAGACTTTCTGAAATGGTGATTTCTGGGCTCAAGGGAGAGACCCACCTCAGTAAATAGAGAGGAGAGTGATCAAGAAAGATACCAATTGTCAATCTCTGTTACTACATGTACACTTACACAGGTATCCACATACACATGGCACTGGCACACACACACACACACACACACACACACACACACACACGCACACACACACACACCAGGCACCTAAATAGACAGCAGTGTTATACACAAGCATGTATATTCTTATACATTCTTTCAATGACTATACAAGGCTGGGAAGGAAGCCCAATATAAGCATAATATCCCTGAATATCTTCATCTGATAAAGGGGTGCACAGTCTTCATTTTAAAATACTACAAGCATATCTTCATCTACTTATAACAAGAATTCAAGTCCCCAGAAATCTCATTTTCCACTCACAAATGAATATCAAACTCCAGAGTAGATATCACATGTCCCAGACTACCTGTGAGGGTGCTGATAAGAATGGCTTGCACCCTCAGCTCTCCTGTAGAGAGCTTGCACCCACACTGCTCCATTCTTTAAAGTAACCTCTGCCATATAGAGGGAGGGGAAGAATGTGGTCAGCCAGCATTGTTAAACAGTGTGGATATCCAAGCCAACAGTACTATTACCAAGATAAATATTTGAGGTCACCATGCTAGACCTAAGTGCCCACCTCCTGATAAGACACCATTAAAATCCATTTATCTTTCTCTACATTCCTATTTACTTTGGCTATTGTAAGTTTCAATTTCCACGGAAAGCTAGGATAGCTCTCATCCTTGTTCTCAAGTTCACACCTCCTCTCTCCCTGAACCCAACTTCATTCTTCCTTCCTTCCTTCCTCCAATAAGCTTTCCCATCATGCTGGGAGCTCTGGGTCACAGCACACATCCTGCCTTCTTTCTCTAAGTACTGCTCTGAGTCCTTCTCATGTTGTGCCTTAAACAAGGTCTGTTCCTCTGAACATAGCTTCTATATCTTTCCCCAATGAGTGATGTGTTTTTCAGTGTTTTGTGAATCTGAAGGGTTAAAGCTGAGGTTGATTCCTGCAGAGTCTCCTTGATCCT
>PVHP010002690.1:0-86446 GCA_004024765.1 Zapus hudsonius
TTTGGCTTCCCTGTAGTTAAATCTTTTACAACCTTTTAGCCATTAACCTTTTTGCCCTGTTAGCAGTTTGTCCTCTGGATGGCCTGGGTCTTTATGGCCGGGGAAGAGTGATAGCATAGTCAGGGTGGGGAGATTCGTGGGAGGGGTAGAGCATATGCAGAGAAATTCCAGGCCAGTTATGGTCAAATCAAACAGAACTTTGTTATAAAATAATTTCTAATTCCAGGATGGCATTTCTCTGCTTTTTCACCAAGTGCTGGGATCAAAGGCGTGCACCACCAAGCCTGGCAATAAAAACGTTCTTAAGAATATGGGATAAGAGAGTCAAAGGTAAGTGCAGCTGATACCATGTGACTACACTGATAATACTTCATATCAAGAAAGGTGCAGCCAGTTCTTGATGTAACACAATAGGAAGTATGTAGGACACTTGCCAAAAAAAAAAAAAAAAAAAACCACAAAACACCAAAAACAAAATCAAAACCCTCTAAATATAGCTATCGGTTTACAAGAACTATGAGAAATGGATGAATGAATATGTTAAATAACACAACAAGGATGCAAATCAGGAACAAACCTGTCCCAGTTCCTTCAATGAATGCTTCACAAGGGAATGAAAGAGAAAGGACTTCTGTGATAGATTAAGAGTTCTAGAACTGGGAGAAGGTTCAGAAGTAACAAGTCTTGTCAGGCTTCTGTAATCTCAACATACCTAGGGCAATGGAGGCAAAGTCAAAAGAATCCCTTGCTTTTAGGCCTGCTAGCCTGTCCTTCCCAGTGACAAAAACAACAAAGGAGGAATTCCAGGTGTGTGTGTGGGGGGGAGGGTAGAAGAAGGAAGGAAAGGAGGGAGGGAGAAAAAACAAAACAAAACAAAACAACAAAGGAGCCGGGCTGTTATCTTTGCTCTGTTCTTTCTTGTCCAGAACTGAAGCTAGTTTTCTCTTTACTCTTCATATTTGTTATTCTGTCTTCCATACTTCTCTTCATTGTTTGATGTTTTGAATGAGTTCCTCTATCTTTCCTTTCATCAATCTTACCTTGAGCTAACTATAAACAGCTCTTTGTGTTTTTCAAAAGAAAATGTAAATAGAAATTTTCAACTGGCCATAGTGGCTCACACCTGTAATCCTATCACTCAGGAGGCTGAGGCAGGAAAATTGCCTCAAGGTAAAGGCCAGCCTGGGCTACATAGGAAGCTCGAGGACAATGTGGGATACAGAATGAGACCCCCCCATCTCAAAAATCCAAACATCCCAAGCTGGGGAGTTGGCTCAGCAGTTAAAGGCATTTGGTTGCAAAGCCTAACAACTCAGGTTTAATTCACCAGCACCCACATAAAACCAGATTCACAAAGTGGTATAAGTCTGGAATTGTGCCTATTCTCTCTCTCTCTCT
This sequence comes from Zapus hudsonius, assembly GCA_004024765.1. Lineage (NCBI taxonomy): Eukaryota > Metazoa > Chordata > Mammalia > Rodentia > Dipodidae > Zapus > Zapus hudsonius. The sequence goes on from PVHP010002690.1 coordinate 1,399, forward strand.
CTCATAAAAACATTTTTTTGAGGTTTTGAGATAGGGTCTCATTCTAGCCCAGGCTAACCTGGAACTCACTTTGTAGTTTCAGGCTGACCTTGAAATCACAAGCTTTGCTCTGTCTCTCAAGTGCTAGGATTAAAGGCCACTATGCCTGGCTTATAAAAAAATAATGAAAAATATTTTATTTATTTACAAGTAGAGAGAAGAGAGAGAGAGAGAGAGAGAGAGAGAGAGAGAGAGAGAGAGAGAGAGAGAGAGAGAGAGAGAATGGGCATACCATGCCAGGCATGGTGGCACACGCCTTTGGTCCCAGCACTCGGGAGGCAGAGGTAGGAGGATCACCTGAGTTTGAGGCCAAACTGAGACTACATAGTGAATTCCAGGTCAGTCTGGGCTAGAGTGAGATCCTACCTCAAAAAACAGAAAAAAAGGGGCAGGGCCCTGGAGTGAGGGCTCAGCAGTTAAGGTGTTTACTTGCAAAGCCTAATGACCCAGGTTCAATTTCCCAGTGCCCACGGTAAAGATAGATACACAAAGTGGTACATGTGTCTGGAGATCGTTTATGACTTCAGGAGGCCCTGGCACACCCATTCTCTGTGTGTATCTCTCTTCTATTGAAGAACCAGAGATGCCATCCTGGAATTAGAAATTGTTTTGCAACAAATCAAGTTGTGCTTGATTTGACTACCTTAAAATGGCCTGGAATTTCTCTGAATGTGCTTTACCCCTCCCAAGAATCAAATTTCCCCAATTAACAACTGAAGAATGTCAGAAAGCCTAACAGATAGGATAAACGCAGCTGCACAGATAAGGGCTAAGCATGCCTCAGAAGTTGCTTGTGCTTTAAAGAAAGTATCTGGTCTTTTTGACTCACATAAAATTTACAGCTTACTGCTGCACTCCTGTTTGATACATTCCTCATTGGAAATGCTCCAAGTTTTAGAGATTAAAAACCCCACTTTTTCCTTTGTTAGTTGCTATTTACTCCGGAGCCCTGCATTGAGGTGAGATAGCCACTGGCCAGTCCTGTGTGCACAAATATAGCTTGCTTTGATTTGGCCTACATTGGAGTCTGTGGTCTTTTCTTTGTGTTCATGGGTTCAACATTATGGAGGCCCCAGCGAGATTAAACTGTATATCCAAATTCTGAAGTCGGACCTTCACTCGAACTCCTCCGGGGCCAAAGGGCAGCCCAGGAGGTGCGCACCGTGAGACTGTCCAGGGCTCAGGACTTCAGGGTGAGCCTTCGGCTTGACGGATGGTCAGAGTGAAAGAACTCAGCAAACGTCTTTCTAAGGAGGCCTCCAGTAAGTCATGGGAAGAGATTTCTTTTTATGACATTTGGTTTTGGTTTTGTTCCCCTGGTCCTGTTTTGGACATTTGGTTCTCTTGTTTGGTTCTGTCTTAGACACTTGGTTTTCTGTCAGAGTGAAATGGCCCTTTCTGTGACACCTGGTTCTGCCTAAGACACTTGGTTGTCTTGGACACTTGGTTTCTGTCACAGCAAGGTAACCCTTTTCCTGACACTTGGTTCTGTCTTGGGCACTTGGTTTCTGTCACAGCGAGGTAAACTGCTCCCTGACGTTTGGTTCTGTCTTTGGCACTTGGTTTTTCGTCACAGTAAGGCAACCCCTTGCCTGACACTTGGTTCTGTCTTTGACACTTGGTTTTGGTTTTGTGGGATCCCTTTTGGGGACAGTGAGGTGCCTGTCCTCACTGGGGGACACATGAACTCCTGTCCAGGACATTAGCGAGACGTCGCACTGTCCTTTGGTTTTCTTGGCGCCTGGTTCTTAACCCCTTGTTTCTTGTTTTGTAATTGGCCTGAATCATCAGTTGTTTTTATTGGAATCCCCCTTGGCTTATTTTTTTTTTGAATGTTTAAATTAACCCCTGGTTTCTTGTGCTATATTTTAACTATATTCTCTGTCTCTTTGTTGTGAATTTCCCCTGGCTTAATCTTTGTAGTGATTGAACTCACTTTGTAGTAAGTGAGTGAATTGAATTAACAGACAACATGGGTAACAAATCAAGCAAGCCAGATACTCCTCTGAATTGTGTTTTAAGAAATTTTGACAAACTCTACTCCCCTTTCATTAAGCAGGATTATGATTATCCTATCACCAAGAGTCGCCTCTGGACTTTTTGTAAGGTAGAATGGCCTTCTTTTGGGGTTGACTGGCCCCCTGAGGGCACTTTTAATTCCCAGATAGCATGGGCTATAGCCAATGCTACTCTTGTTAATCCTGGCCACCCAGATCAAATAGGATATATTCTACCCTGGGCAGAAGCAACAACCAATCCACCAACATGGATGAAGGTGTGTATGGTCCGGAATGGGCAAGGCAGCCAAGCCCTGATGATAAGGAAATCCCCCCGGGACCCTTTGCTAGAGATCAGAAATCCTCTAAGAGCCCTGTCTTACAGGACTCCCAAGAGGATTTTTTTAAATAATATTTTTATTTATTCATTTTCAAGCAGAGGCACAGAGAGAGAGAGAGAGAGAGAGAGAGAGAGAGAGAGAGAGAGAGCATACCAGGGTCACCACCTTGTGGGTCTGGCATATATGAGTACTGGAGAATTGAACCCAGGGCCTTAGGCACTAGAGGGAAGTGCCTTAACCACTGAGCCATCACTCCAGCCCCTGACCAAGAGGATTTTCTCCTTCTCCCTTATACTCCTCTTTATCCACCCTTGTCCCCTTCTTCCCCACACCCATCACCTCCTCTCCCACCCCCTCAGCCTCTCCCACAACTGCCTCATTCAACCACTCCTGCCTCAACCTCCACAGTGGAGCCCCCTCATGTCCCTCCCCCCATACTCATCAGGGTCACCCTTATGGGCGTCCATACTCAGTTTCTTCCCCTGGCCAACTGGACTTTGGATTCTGAAGCAAAGGAAATAGAGACAATCCCAGTCCCTGTTCTGCCCCTCAGACAAGTCCCTGAGGGTCGCTATGTGTATGTCCCATTTTCTACCACAGATCTCTATAATTGGAAAAATCAAAATCCCCCTTTTAGTAAAGACCCTAATGCATTGATATCTCTGATTGACTCTATTTTCTTTAATCACCTTTCTACTTGGGATGACTGTCAATAGATTTTCCATACTCTCTTCACCACAGAAGAAAGAGAGCGAATCCTGGCAGAAGCAGCTAAGGCACTGCCTGGAATGAGCACTCTCACCAGTGACCAGAGAGCAGAAAGAATAAACCAGTTTTTGCCCAGACAAAGACCAGAATGGGATTATAGGACTGCAGAAGGTAGGAGATCACTCAGTGAGTACCACCAGACTCTGCTGGAGGGTCTTAAGCGGGCAGCCCGAAAACCTACTAATTTTTCTAAGGTAGCTGATGTGAAACAAGGCTTAGATGAATCGCCTTCAGCGTTTCTTGAGCGCCTCTTAAAAGCACATTGTTTATATACTCCAGTTGACCCGGAGGACCCAGCAAACCTTAAGGCGATTAATTTGGCTTTTGTAGCTCAGTCGGCCCCAGACATACAAAGAAAAATTCAAAAGATAGACGGATTTGCAGGAAAGAATAGATCAGAGTTATTGGAGATAGCCCAAAAGGTGTTTGACAATAGAGACAGCAAAGAAGAACAATTTACAAAGAAGGTGAACCGGGCCACAGTGGCTGCATTGCATACCTCAGGAGTTTTCAGGCAAGGGCAAGCACATGCCACACTTAATGCTAAGAGAAAGCCCTTGCTACCTAATCAATGTGCCTATTGCAAGGAAATGGGACACTAGAAGAATGCATGTCCCAATCAAAGATGGATAAATTTTCCTAGACCTCAGGCAAATGGCATAAGACCAAAACCGGTCTTAACACTGGAAGAATAGGGAGGCCATGGCTCTTTCAAACTGGGTCCCCCGGGAGCCTATGGTAACCTTTTCTATAGGGGGCCATCCTGTGAATTTTCTTGTGGATACTGGCGCTACACATTCTGTATTGCAGAAGCCCTAGGACCCCTTGCCAATCAAACTATAGAAATACAAGGGGCAACAGGGAAAATTAAAAATTATAAATGGACCACAGAATGGACAGTTGACCTGGGGCAAGGAACTGTAACTCACTCCTTCATTGTCATCCCTGAATGCCCTTTCCCACTATTAGGAAGGGATCTCCTAAGCAAACTCCAGGCTACCATATCCTTCTCAGGGGATATGCCTAGGTTACAATTGGAAGGTTCTGCTAAAGCTTTGACTATTACATGTCCAATAAGTGAGGAATATTTGCATCTCCAAAACCCCACTCAGGAATCAGAAGGGGAATACAAGGAACTGCTAATTAAAGAGATTCCTTCAGTCTGGGCTGAAGACAGTTCTCCTGGCCTGGCCAAACATGTGCCACCTGTTGTGGTGCAATTAATGTCAGGGGCCATGCCCACTCGGGTCAAGCAGTATCCCATCAGTCCTGAGGTCAAAGAAGGAATTAAAATTCATATTAAACATATCCTAGATACTGGCATACTCACTAGGTGCCAATCAGCTTGGAACACTCCCTTGTTGCCTTACAAAAGCCTGGGACTCAGGACTATAGACCAGTACAGGACTTAAGGGAGGTGAACAAATGGGTAGAAACTATACACCCAACTGTTCCAAACCCCTACACTTTACTCAGCCTGTTGCCACCAGAACATACAATATATACTGTATTAGACTTAAAGGATGCATTCTTCTCCATTCCTCTGTCAAAACCGAGTCAGCCCATCTTTGCCTTTGAATGGACTGATCCTGAGCTGGGAATATCAGGACAGTTGACTTGGACTCGACTGCCTCAAGGATTCAAGAACTCCCCTACCATCTTCGATGAAACCCTCAACCAGGACTTGAGCCGTTTTCACAGTGAGTACCCTGGGATCACCTTGCTTCAGTATGTGGATGATCTCCTCCTAGCAGCTGAGAATAAGGAGGACTGTTTTAGGGCAACTTGGGGCTTACTGAAAACATTGGCTCAATTAGGATACTGGGTGTCCAAAAAGAAGTCACAGATCTGCTCTCCCCAAGTTACTTACTTGGGATATGAATTGAAAGAAGGGAAAAGGCTTCTGTCCCAGGCCCGCATAGCAGTTATAATGAAAATTCCTACACCAACTACTAAAAAGCAAGTTATGGAATTTCTAGGAGCAGTTGGATACTGTCATCTCTGGATTCCTGGATTTGCTGAAATTGCTAAACCCTTATACACAGCTACAGCAGGGGCAACACTCCTTTGAATTGGACTGAGGAAAATGAAGTGGCTTTTAACAAACTGAAAAAAGCCCTTGCACAGGTTCCTGCCTTGACTCTCCCTGATGTCTCTAAGCCTTTCCACCTTTATGTCCATGAGAGGAAAGGCATAGCAAGGGAGTTCTTACCCAGAATTTAGGACCATGGAAAAGACCAATTGCATATATTTCAAAAAGACTGGAGCCAGTAGCCTCAGGATGGCCCCCCTGCTTGCGGGCAGTAGCTGCCACTGCGATTCTGATAAAGGACTCAGACAAGCTCACCTTGGGACAGACTCTAACTGTAACCTCCCCCCATGCAGTGGAGGTCCTGTTAAGGGATGCCACCCACCATTGGATGTCAAATGCTCATCTCACCCAGTATCAGGCACTCCTTTTAGACAAAGACAGACTGACCTTCGACAAATCTACAGCAGTCAATCCTGCCAGCTTGTTGCCTGATGACAACCCTGAGGAACCCGTCCACGACTGCTTGGAGATGCTAGATGTCATCCAAGGCACCCAACCAGACCTGACAGATACTCCCCTCGCTGTCAGAAATGCAGACCTCTATGCTGACGGCAGCAGCTTTGTCCAGAGTGAAACAAAGTATGCGGGAGCAGCAGTAGGTACAGGCCAGAAAGAAATTATTTGGGCACAGGCTCTATCCAGGGGCTCATCAGCCTAGAAGGCAGAAATCATTGCCTTAACTCAAGCATTGAGGTGGGCGGAAGGAAAACAAGTGAACATTTATACAGATAGACGCTATGCCTTTGCCACAGCACATGTACATGGACAGATATATAGACTAAGAGGACTTTTAACTTCAGATGGAAAGGCCATCAAAAACAAACAGGAAATTATGCAATTACTCGAGGCTATCTGGTTGCCAGATAAGTTAGCCACTATCCACTGGCCAGGACATCGCAAGGATAATAGTCCTCAGACTCAAGGTAACAACCTAGCTGATCAGACTGCTAGGAATGTAACCTTCGAAAAGCCTGAACCCCAAACCATTCTAGAACTATCACTGCCTCCCAAGCTCCCAGCCCAACTAACTGGAGACACTCCCACGTATGCTCCAGAGGACATAAACTTATACTCCTCTATGGGAGCACAACAAAACTGTCATGGCTGGTGGATTCTCCCAGATGGAAAAATTTGTATGCCAAAACTTTTGGGAAGGAAATGGCTAACAGATCTTCATCAGATGATGCATTTATCTCCAAAGAAAACTTCTGAACTCATCTCTTCTCATGTCTGGCTTCCTGGCCATTAAGCAGTACTCCAGAACATCTCAGACCATTGTATGACTTGTGCCCAGGTAAATGCTAAAAGAAATCTACTTTCAGAGGGAAGCAGAAGTCAAGGTATGGTTCCTGGTGAGTTTTGGGAATTAGACTTTACTGAAATAAAATCAGGACTATATGGATACAAATATTTGCTGGTTTTTGTTGATACTGTTTCAGGCCTTTTCAACACGAGCAGAAACAGCTCAGACTGTAGCAAAGAAATTACTATCAGAAATTACTCCCAGATTTGGCCTCCTCTCAATTTTGGGGTCCAACAATGGCCCAGCTTTCACAGCCAGATTATCCTAATTAATCTCAAAAGCACTTAACATAACTTGGAAATTACACTATATGTATCATCCTCAGAGTTCAGGAAAGGTAGAGAGAATGAACAGGACATTAAAGGAAACTTTGACTAAATTTATTCTTGAGACTGGTGGTAACTGGGTTGATCTTTTGCCTTTTGCCCTTTTAAGGGCTCGTTGCACCCCATATTGGGAAAAATTCACACCTTATGAAATAGTTTATGGGTGACCACCTCCGGTGGTTCCCAAAATATATCTAGACTTACTGGGAGACATTCCAATTTCTGAGGCACTCAAAGGATTATAACTAACCATGGATAAGATCTTTTCCCAGGTACAGGCCACTCAACCTGTTAAATACAAACCACCTGATCATTCATCCCAACCCGGTGATGCTGTATTGATACGACGTTTCAAGACTGACAGCCTTGAACCTCAATGGAAAGGCCCATACACTGTGATCCTTCGCACTCCCACTGCTGTTAAGGTTGCTGGTATTCCTGCTTGGATCCACCATTCACAGCTCAAGAAGGCACCTGTAGAATCCACTGAAGAAGAATCCACTGGAAAGGAACCCAACTATCAGAGGTGGAAAGTGACTGAGCATGGACCTTTTAAAATCAGGATTTCTAAGGTTCAATGACTGGGTATCAATGCTTTATTGCTTGTCTTATACTATGAAAATCATGATAATATTCACCTGTTGGATTATATGTATAACTTTGATTTCTAACCCTGTTAACATGGACAAACCCCCCATTTGGGAATGGGAACTTAGATTAGCAAGCAGTAAACAAACATTAGATAGAAAAATAACTGCTGGTTAGCCTCAACTAAAGACAGATTTGTGTAGATTGTTTAATAGCCTCTGTAAAACCCTAGATTTAGAAAAGGAATTGCAAGGCATTCCAATATATGCCTGCCGAGATAAAGGGGACAGAACTTGTACCATGGATGGCAAATATCACTGTGCCCACTGGAACTGTGTAACCATTGCTCCTTGGGAAAATTCAAAGCGTGAATTTATCACTATTACTCCAAATCCAGCAGAGATTAACCCATCCTGCATGAAGAGTTCATGTAACCCTGTCACCTTTATTCCCAAGACATGGGCCAAACATGATTCTGGCCTTTGGGAGGAAGGATTTACCTGGGGAATTAGACTATATGTTGCTGGGCATAACCCAGGTACTATCATTACTATACAAAGAAAACATGTCTTATCAGGATTGTCACAACCTATGAGTCCTGACAGGAGTTTTTCTGCACTAACTCAGGTCTCCCTTGTTAATCAGTACTCAGACTTGTTAGATACTGTCAAATCTGTTACAAACCCAACATGCATACCTTCTGTTACTCAGATAGGATCTGCCATTACTGGATCCCCATTAATACTGAACTGTACTTATTCATGTCCATATCCTATAGTGGGTCCTATCAGATGGTACAAAGATAATCAAGTAATTTTCAGCCAGGTGCATAAGACAAAATTATGGAAAAATCTTACAGACCAGTGTCAAAGAAATAATTCACATTTTGGGATCTATAAGGATTCAGCACTTCCTCAAGACTCAGAACAATATTCTTGTATAAAATTTAAAAAAGGAACTCCAGAGGATACAATCTATTCACGAGCTTCCTTAAATATATATGTTTCTATAAGTCCTCTAAACTCTTTAAATACTCAAAACTTTTGGCTACAACTAGCAGTTGATACTATGGATAAGCATGCCTTCTGTATAAGGGAAGGAAACTCAGTCCACCAACTACTAACAAATAATCTTATAGGACTGTCTATAAAATATGATGACTACATTAGTGTCACTGGGGATAGGGCCACACAACAAGACCGGCCAATATACCACATAGAGTCAGTTCTACTGGCCTCATTAGTCATTCAAAAACATTGTTCAATGTATAGATTGCACCTTTCTCCAATTCCCCCCAAATTGTACTATTGAACAAAATATTTCCTTACCCTTTGGCAAACGATTATCTGTTGGGTGGGTCTTCTTTTGTAACGAAACAACTTTTCAGGCTTTACCTGCCAACTTTTCTGGAACCTGTTCTATTGGACAGATTTTTCCCTTACTGCCATCCTTGGCCTCTCCCCACCGGACCACCAGATGTTTGCCCCCTGATTGCGATGACAACTTAATCCTCATGGACCCAATACGAGTAGCAATTGCAGCAACATTCCTTTTACCAGTTCCAGGACTAGTAGTGGGAATCCAAAGAGAAATTATTAAATTGGCCTGTAGTTTCAGCAAAACGGCTAACCTTACTGCACAGGTTTTAGCAGAAATTAATCAGGAGATGAAAGAGCTCAGGACCTCTATATTACAAAATAGAGCCACTATTGATTTCCTCCTGCTAAAACATCATCTGGGCTGCCAACAATTCTCAGGTATGTGCTGTTTCAATATCACTGATCATTCTAATATGATTCAGCAACAAATAGATAAAATTAGACAAGAAGTTGACAAGATTCAAGTGAATGATTTTTGGTCAAGCCTAGGAGGCTGGTTCCCATGGCTGAGTTCTTTACTGGGTCCTATAATTTGTATCCTTCTTCTATTAACTATTGGTCCATGTGTAATTAACTGTTTATCCAGATTCATTGAACAACAACTTAATTCTGTTTTATATCACTGACAACAGTCCTTTTCAAAGATTTGAAGGGGACACATAGGGAAAGGGGGAAATATGAAGAACCAGAGATGCCATCCTGGAATTAGAAATTGTTTTGCAACAAATCAAGTTGTGCTTGATTTGACTACCTTAAAATGGCCTGGAATTTCTCTGAATGTGCTTTACCCCTCCCAAGAATCGAATTTCCCCAATTAACAACTGAAGAATGTCAGAAAGCCTAACTGAGAGGCTAAACGCAGCTGCACAGATAAGGGCTAAGCATGCCTCAGAAGTTGCTTGTGCTTTGAAGAAATTATCTGGTCTTTTTGACTCACATAAAATTTACAGCTTACTGCTGCACTCCTGTTTGATACATTCCTCATTGGAAATGTTCCAAGTTTTAGAGATTAAAAACCCCACTTTTTCCTTTTGTTAGTTGCTATTCTCCGGAGCCCTGTATTGGGGTGAGATAGCCACTGGCCAGTCCTGTGTGCACAAATATAGCTTGCTTTGATTTGGCCTACATTGTAGTCTGTGGTCTTTTCTTTGCGTTTCTGGGTTCAACATTATCTCTGCTTGCAAGTAAATGAATAATTTTTTTTTCCAGATAGGGTCTCACTCTAGCCCAGGCTGACCTGGAACTCACTATGGAGTCTCAGGGTGGCCTTGAACTCACGGCAATCCTCCTACCTCTGCCTCCCGAGTGCTGGGATTAAAGGTATGCACCAACACACCCAGCTCAAAGTATAAATTTTTAAAAAATTGTTATGGCAGAGACAATGCCAAATTTTCTAGTCACTCAGCCTTTAATAACATTCCAGCAGTTAGTTGGGGTCAATGAGATGTGGACAGAACTAATGACATCACTTTCCTGACTGGTTCCTAAAATATCCCCCAACTTCTTGCACATCCTTGTGCATCCCTTTCCTGAAGGCGGATTACAATTTCCAAAGAGATCTTAGTCACCGCCTTTTGAAGATGGCAGACTTCTGTCTATTGCGCCCTTGAACCAGAACCTCCAACCCATGACAGATTCTGCAATGAATAAGGAATACATTTTTGTTACTTCATTGAGTTTGGGGTTGGCTAACATTGTTGCAGTGGTGAACAGAACAGAGTATGGGTACACCAGCGCCTCTCACCACTGCAAATGAACATCAGATTCATGCACCACTTAGTGCATCTGGCTTACTGGGGAACTGAACATGAGCTGGCAGACTTTTTAAGCAATTGTTTTTAACCACTGAGCAATCTCCCAGCCCTGTTGTTATTTTGCTATTTTGTTTGTTTTCAAGGTTAAGTCTCATTCTAGCCCAGGCTGACCTGGAACTTGCTCTGTAGTCCACACTGACCCCAAACTCACAGTGATCCTCTTTCCTCTGCCTCCAAAGTGCTGGGATTAAAGGCATATACCACCATGCCTGGCCCTGTTGTTATTTATTTTTTTTAATTTTTCAAGGTAGGGTCTCACTCTAGCCCAGGCTGACCTGGAATTCACTATGTAGTCTCAGGGTGGCCTTGAACTCATGGTGATCTTCCTACCTCTGCCTCCCGAGAGTGCTGGGATTAAAGGCGTGTGTCACTACACCCGGCTACTTTATTTTATTTTTGTTTTTGAAATAAAGTCTTGTATATAACCTGAGCTGGTCTTGAACTCAAGGCGGTCCTCTTGCCTTACCTCTTGCCTTACCTTCTCCAGTGCTGAGCTTCCAGGCACGGGCGACCACACCAGGTAAAGATATTCTGAAAGAGTAAATATAAACCGGTCATGGTGGCACACGCCTTTAATCCCAGCACTCGGGAGGCAGAGGTAGGAAGATCACCATGAGTTCAAGGCCACCCTAAGACTACATAGTGAATTCCAGGTCAGCCTGGGCTAGAGCGAGACCCTACCTTGAAAAACCAAAAAAAAAAAAAAAAGGAGTAAATGTGGACTGGAATAGACTACACACTCTATCTAGAACATGTTATTCAATAACAGAATATTTGGTAAATGATGCTTATAAAGTCACCAATTTCATCCCCAACCTGGGTCCTTTTCCCCTCCTCTTCAGAATTAAGGAACCAAGCTGGGAGTGGTAACCCACACCTGTAATCCCAGCACTAGGGAAGCTGAGGCAGGATGAACTCAAGGCCATCCTGAGCTAACATGAGACCCTGTAAAACCAAGGCCTAGAAACCCAGGTGTGGTGGCTCACACCTTTGTTCACTTTGGGGGGCTGAGGTAGGAGGATTGTGGTGAGGTTAAAACTACCCTGGGTTATAGAGTGAGTTTCAAGTCAGCCTGGGCTAAAGTGACACCCTACCTCAAAAACAAACTAAACAGGGCTGGAGAGATGGCTCAGTGGTTAAAGGCACTTGGTTGCAAAGTCTGACAGACTGGGTTCAATTCCCCAGTACCCATGTAAAACCAGATGCACAAAGTGGCCCATGCATCTGGAGTTCATTTGTAGTGGTAGGAGGTCCTGGTGTGCCCATGCCTTCCCAGCCTGCCTCCTTCTCTAAATAAATAAATAAATAAATAAATAAATAAATAAATAAATAAATAAATAAATAAATAAATAAATAAATAAATAAATAAAATATTAACAGCACACACACATAGATCAAAAACCATGATAATAAAATCAAGAAAGCCATTGGCAAAAAAGGCTAACATTCAGCTTTGTGACATAAGCATCTCTCTTAATAGGAGTAACATGATGCTTACTCTGGATTAGAGAATCTGTTTTCTACAGATGACAGAGAATACCAGGAAAACCCAAGCCCATCAGAATGACAAGAAAAGAAAGCCTAGCATGAGCCAAGCCAAGCTGTCTCTGTATCTGCCAGGGCCCAGGAAACATTAGAGAAAGTGGCAGATTTACATTCCAATACTGCTCTTACTGCTGGCCTAACAGACTCTTCCAGGAGACTCAAAACTCATCAAAGGAGCTGTAGAGATTGCCCAGTGGTTAAGGTACTTGCTTGCAAAACCTGTTGATCTGAATTTGATTCCCCAGTACCCATGTAAAGCCAGATGCACAAAGTGCAAAGTGGCCCATGTGTCTGAAGTTCATTTGCAGTGCCTAGAATCTCTGGCATGCCTATTGCCCCCCCCATGTCTCCTCTATATCTCTGCTTGCAAAGAAAGTAAAGTAAATAAAATATTTCAAAGAAAAATGGTCAGGCATGGTGGCACACACCTTTAATCCCAACACTCAGGAGGCAGAGGTAGGAGAATCTAGATGAGTTCAAGGCCACCCTGAGGCTACATTGTGAATTCCAGGTCAACCTGGGCTAGAGTGAGACCCCACCTCAACCACACACACACCCCAAAAAAAATCAAAGCAGAAAAATGGAGGGTGATAAGAGTTCAACACTAAAGGAGACTTATAAAGGAGATCCTCCATGCCTCAGGACACATTGTGGAAAAGGGGGCAGAAAGAATATAAGAGCCACAGTGTGGGAAGGTGTACTCTGAGACATTGCCCCTCCTCCCCAATACAGAGTCTGATAGGTGCATTCATGACCCCACAGTGAATACCCATAACCCCATTGAGGGGAGGGCCCTTAGGGAAATGGGTGCAGAGGAGAGAGGACATCAGAGTATATAACCTGATGGAAATCTGACCAATTTGTAATATGCTCATATATTAAGGTTCTCCTTTTTTTTTTTAAAGGAGAGAATAACACAGGGCTGGGGAAGCAAGGAAATGAGGCAGCGGGGCATAGGCACACGCCTGTCACCCCAGCCTTGGAAGGTTGGGGAGATCACAAGTTCCAGGCAAGCTGAGCTATGTATAGTGAGACCCTAAAAAGGCATTATATGTGTTAAAAGGCATATATATAATATGTATATGTGTGTTAAATCAAGTACATATACATATACATGTTGGGTCAGGGGTGCTCGCAAATGACAAGGCAGGAACGGAATGAGCTCAGAAGCAGAAAAAGTTTTATTGCCGCGGATTTGCAAGCTAATCAATTAGGGACACAGCCAGACTCGGGAGCTGGAACTGTCCCCGGTTGGCTCGCAGGCTTTTTAAAGAGAATAACCACAAACGGGTGCTGGCCAGTGGCCCGAGGGAGGAGTTGGGGAATCTTTTAAGAGGATTGGTCAGGTCCAGGTGAGGAGATGGTGTGCTCATTCTCTCTGTTTGTCTCTCTTCTATCTCTGCTTGCAAATAAATAATTAAAAATTTTTTAAGGGCTGAAGAGATGACTAAGCGGTCAAGGCATTTGCCTGCAATGCAGAAGGACCCAAGTTCAATTTCTCAGTGCCCATATAAAGCCAGATGCACAAGGTGGTGCATGCATCTGGAGTTTGTTTGCAGTGGCTGGAGGCCCTGGTGCACCTATTCTCTCTCTCTCTCTCTCTCTCTCTCTCTCTCTCTCTCTCTCTCTCTCTCTCTCTTTCTGATAAATAAAATATTTTTTAATTTAAAAAGAAAAAGAAAAAAAAACAAAACAAAACAAAGAAAACCCAGGAGAGAGAAGTTTGGTAGGTTTACTTAAGGCCAGCCCTGGGGAAAATGGAGACCTGTCTGTCTCGAATCTTCATCTTTTTTTAAAAAACTTTTTATTGATAGCTTCCATAATTATAGCACATAATCCATTATGATTCCTTCCCACCCTCCCCCATATCTCTTCCCTGTCTCAGTTAGTCTCTGATTTGTTTCACTGTCATCATCTTCTCCCATTATGTGTAGGTATTATCAGGCACTGCAAAGTCATGAATGTCAAGGCCGTTTTGCATCTGGAAGTTTGTGTTGTAAGCAGTCCTACCCGTCCTTGGGCTGTTTTGTCTTTTAGACACAGCATTCATGTAGCTCAGGGTGGCATCAAACTTGCTATGCATTGAGGATACCCTTGAACTCCTTACCCTGTGGCTCCCACCTCCTAAGTGCTGGCATTATAGGCACTCACCACCCCTGGCTTTATTATTATTATTATTATTATTATTATTATTATTATTATTATTATTATTTTGAGACAGGGTTTTGCTTTGTAGCCCAGACTGGTCTCAGACTCCCAAAAATCCTCCTGGCTCAGCCTCTTGGGTCAAATGTCTCATTGAGGGCTTTGAGGAGACACAGAAGTTACAATGGGCAGGAAGTCCCCAGGCATAGGTAGAGACTTTCTCTTCAGAACTTACTGTAGAATCATTTTGCACCTGCACTATGCTGTTCCCCCACCATCAAGTCTTCATTCTATGGACAGCACCCCTGTTCCAACCACTCCCTGTGGAGAGAGGCAGAGCTGAGTATTTGTGTGTGTGTGTGTGTGTGTGTGTGTGTGTGTGTGTGTGTGTGTGTGTGTGTGTGTGTGTGTGTTTGCAAAGGAAGGACATGAGTTGGCAAGATACATCCAGGACTAGGCAGGAACAGCACAGTGGCCTTCAACTTCAACTTTCTAGAGTTCCTAAACTAAAACCTAGGAAAGAGCTTCTCTCTAGCAGAGAGAGAGAGAGAGAGAGAGAGAGAGAGAGAGAGAGAGAGAGAGAGAGAGAGAGAGAGAGAGAGAGATTAGATCAGGACAGAAAGTTAAAACAAGGGAGGAGGAGGATGTGGCAGTTTCAAATAAACCCTTGTTAAACCCTTGTCATAAAATTTTATAGGCACTTAGAAATTGCATTTGCTGGGCTGGAGAAATTTCTCAATGGTTAAAGGCACTTGTTTGCAAAACCTAACAGCTAGGATTCAATTCCCCAGTACTCACATAACGACAGATGCACAAAGTGGCGTATGCATCTGGAGTTCATTTGCAGTGGCAGAAGATCCTGGCACACATTCTCATTCTCTCTGTTTGCCTCTTTCTCTCAAATAATTAGATAAAAATATTTTTTAAAAGGAAAGAAAAGAGAAAGAGGTGGTGCACACCTTTAATCTCAGCATTTGGGAGGCAGATCACTGTGAGTTTGAGGCCACCCTGAGATAATCCCAGGTCAGCCTGGGCTAGAGTGAGACCCTATCTCAAAAACCCAAAAAGAAAAAAAATGCATTTGCTAAACAGCACTGACTCATCTCTTGGCCCCTTGTTTGGTGGGAAATACCCTCTGCTCTGTCTTCCTGACTGTAAATATGACAGTCACTCAAGGGCCATCTATTTACCTAACTGAGCTCATCCATCTTAAGACTCTGTCCTAAATCTGCTGTCACCAGAGCAAAACCTCAGTGGATAAAATGCTTGCTGCTCCAGCGTGAGGACATAGGACCCATGTAAAGGCCAATAGGCATTGTAAACTGCCTGTAATCCCAGAGAGCAGAAGGCAGTGACGGGGCATCCCCAGGACAAGCTGACTAGCAAAACTGGTGAGCTCTGGGTTCAAGTGATAGACCCTACCTCACTAAATAGGGGGAGAGCAATCCAGGAAGACACTCAGTGTCAACCTCTGGCCTCCACATGCATGGGCACAGTACCCTTAAACATGTGCACACAGGGATACACAACACATACACACACACACACACACACACACACACACACACACACACACCATATACCTAAACACACAAAAAGCAAAACCTCGGGCTGGAGAGATTGCTCAGCGGTTAAGGCACTTGCCTCCAGTGCCTAAGGCCGCGGGTTCAATTCTCCAGGACCCACATAAGCCAGACCCACAAGGTGGTGGCCCTGATGCGTTTTCTCTCTCTCTCTCTCTCTCTCTCTCTCTCTCTCTCTCTCTCCCTCTGTATCTCTCTGCTTGAAAATGAATAAATAAAAATATTTTTTAAAAAACCCTCAAAGGACAGACTAGTCCCCCCATATGAGAATAATTATCCATGAAGGTGAGATGTCACCCTGGAGCAGACGTAATCCTCCCCTGAGCCAGCTTGTCCTCCAAACACTGAGGACTTCTTAGGACCACCTTGTAGAACTAAAGCTGAGACAATGAACAGGGATACCTCACCTTGACCAGGACTGTGTGATTACACATACCTCTTGCCTCTTATCACAGTTCTTTCTCTATTCAAATCTAAAGCTCATGTCCAAACCCTGAAGAGGGGCTTAGGGGTCACTGGACCCCTTTATCTGTTCTTCACAATGTAACTGTATTAATTAAATCTCATCTGCTTTCCCCATATTTCCCATTAGGATAGGATGCCTAAGCCTAGTCTCTTGGGTCTGCCCAAACCCAGGCTTTTGTCCCAAAATTCTGATTACAAACTTTGATGAGCCAAGCCAGAGAGAAAAGACACTTTTGGGGCATCAACAAGTCAACCCAAAATGAAGAGGACAGATTGACAGCTGCGAGAGCCACTTTTATTCCAAGAATTTTTTCTTTTTCTGTCTTCCTTCCTAACTTCTTTCCTTTCTTTCTTCCTTCCTTCCTTCCTTTCTCCCTCCCTCCCTTCCTTTCTTTTTTCTTTCTCTCTTTTTTGTTTGTTTTGGTTTGTTTCTTAGTAGGTTCTCACTCTATCCCAGGCTGAGCTGGAATTCACTATGTAGTCTCAGGCTGACCTTGAACTCACAGTGATTCTCCTACCTTTGCCTTCCAAGTTCTGGGATTAAAGGTATGTGCCACCATGCCCATCTTTGCCTGTTTTTAAATATTTCGTTTACTTACTTGAGAGAGAGAGACAAAGAAAGAAAGAAGGAAAGAAAGAAAGAAAGGAAGGAAGGAAGGAAGGAAGGAAGGAAGGAAGGAAGGAAGGAAGGAAGGAAGGAAGGAAGGAAAAGAGGCACAGAGAGGGTGGGCTTGGTCATGCCAGAGCCTCCTGGCACTGCAAATGAACTCGAGACACATGGGCCACTTGGTGTATCTGGCTTTTAGGTGGGTGCTAGGGAATCAAACCTGAGCAGTGAGGCTTCACAAGCAACCACACCTGACCCGGGGACTTTTTCTTCTCTTTCCACATCAGAAGGCATCAGCTGCTTTCTACCACTATTCCAGGAGGCACAGAAATGAGTATTCGGGCCCAGAAGTCTGCTAAGTTCTCTCTGATCAGTGAACCTCTGGCCTCACTCTTCCTTTCCCTTGTCAGCTTGGAGGCTCTTTGTAGCTTTCTGGGTTCTTCCTTTGGCCATGTGAACTTTGGCCATTTGTCTGACAGGAGGTTGGGTTCCTGGTCTCTGAGGCTCTTGTGAGCCATTAGGATTATTTTTGAACTTTGGCACCTGCCAGTGTGACAGAGAAGCTTGAATTCTATAAGTTTATATAGCAGGGAACGGCTTTAGGTAAACTATATAGACAAACAATGGTGTTGGGAAGATCTTTTTTATGATTTGTATAACTATGGAAAATATTTCTGCAGTATATTGCTATTGTCTGGGAATAATTCTAGGTGATTGGCCTAATTATAATTACAACTATATGACTAAAAAGGAGCAAAAGAACGAGTCTCTTTTTTATTTTTTTCAAGGTGACATCTCACTTTAGCCCAGGCTGACCTGGAACTCACTCTGTAGTCCCAGACTGGTCTCAAACTTACAGATCCTCCTACCTCAGCCTCCAAGGTGCTTGAAAGGCATGCACCACCATGCCCCCGCCAGAGTAATTTTTCTAAGCGCACATTTTGAATTAATGCAACTGTTATGTTTCTTTTTGTCTATTAGTGTAGGGCTGGGGAGATGGCTCAGACTTTATAGACACTTGCTTGCAAAGCCTGCTGGTCTGGGTTTGATTCCCTAGTACCCGCAAGAAACCAGATGCATGAAGTATATCTGTGTCTATGGTGATTGGCTTGATGAAGACTGAAAATGGATGTCTGCAGCCACAGTCCTATTAGAGATGTATCTACATAAGGGTCTCCTTGAGCTCACTCTGGGTGACTCCAGGTGAATAGTCTTAGTGGAGATGTGTAGTCTCAAAGGGAATCACTTCAGATGAACATACCTTATTCCTGGGTTGGTGGGAACTCTAGCAGTTCATTAGGGATGTGCACATCGTGTTGGCCACCTGAATCCTGAGCTGTCCCCAGGCCCCTTGGTATTGAGGCTTCCCAAGACATGAAAGTGAGACACTATCCATTGAAGACACTGGGAAGGAATCTTCATTAAACAGCACACATTCTGACCCTTGATACTCCCCTGCTTGAGCCACCAACACAAGTCTCTTCAAAAAGTCTTCAAAAAGACTGGAGCAAAACTCAATCTGCCCCTAGAGAATTCCTGAAAATAACAAGTAACAAACCTGTAACTGCTTCATTTTTGCATTTTTGTCAACTTATTGTGCAATGAAATTACTATTGTCAGCATGCCTGATTTGTAGCATACGTGTATGTGTGTGAGTGTATTTTGGGATGATTTTTTTTTTGTTTTGTTTTTTGAGGTAGGGTCTCGCTCTAGCCCAGGCTGACCTGGAATTCACTATGTAGTCTCAGGGTGGCCTTGAACTCATGGTGATCCTCCTACCTCTGCCTCCCGAGTGCTCGGATTAAAGGGATGATTTTTATACTGTGTCTATACATTAATGTATAGGGCTATCGCCTGCCTGCCTGCCTGTTCTCTATCTTTCTATCTTTTCCCTCTTCTGCTGATGCCCCATTTAAAAAAAACAAAACAACAACACCAGTCATTCAAGGTCCTTATTTTAGCCTGAACTGTAGAATTTGGGATGAAAGGGGAAAAAAATGTGCTTTTTGTTGTTGTTTTTGAGACAGAGTCTCATTATGTAACTCTGGCTGCCCTGTAACTCACTATGTAGACTAGGCTGGCCTTGAACTTGCAGTGATCCTCCTGCCTCTGCCTCCTAAGCACTGGGATTACACTATATGTATGTGAGTCTTGCCCCCACGTCCAATTATTGGGTATTTAAGTCAGGGCCTTATGTATGCTAGGTAAGTGTTCTACCACTGAACTATGTCCTTAGACCCCCAAACTGGTCATTTTAAAACCAAGCTGTTGTTGCTTTCTTAGAAGCTTGCAAAAGGCATCTTTAAAGTTTAGCCATATGGACAAGTGATCTTAATCTGTTTCATTCTTACATAAGTATAATTTGAACTCAGGTCTCTTTTGCAAGAATTTCAGCTTATTAATATGTTTTTATAAATTGCCAATGTATAAACAATTTGATTGCTTCCTTTCTAAATCTTCACTGAGACTGTTATGAATTAAAATCCAAATTAACATGTTCCCTTGTTTTGTTTTGGTCTTTTATTGATTTTTGTCATTTTTTTTTTTTTTTTTGCGATGCTGAGGACCGAACCCAGGGCCTTGTGCTTGCTCATCCACTGAGCCAAATCCCCAACCCCAACATGTGTAATTCTATGTGCAGAAAATACAAAAGAATTTGAGCTATGAAGACTAAAAAAAAGGTATTTGTTTAAAGGTATTTTTTTAAAAAAGAAGAAATTCAGGCCTGGTGTGGTGGAACATGCCTTTATTCCCAGCACTTGGGAGGCAGAGGTAGGAGAATCACTGTGAGTCCAAGACCAGCCTGAGACTCCATAGACAATTCCAGCTGGGCTGGAATGAGACTTTACCTCAAGAAGAAGGAGAAGGAGAAAGAGGAGAAGGAGAAGAGGAAAATTCAAGGCGGTATAGATGGCTCAGCAGTTAAAGGTGCTTGCTTGCAAAGCCTGATGGCCAGGGTTTGATTCCTCACTACCCATATAAAACCAGATGTACAAAGTGATACATACATCTGGATTTCATTTGCAATGGCAAATGGTCCTGGCATTCCTATTCTGTATGTGTGTGGGGGGGTTGGGTTTGCAAATAAATAAAAAATTTTTAAAACAGAAAATTTTTATTTCTCTAAAGGATTTTCCAAGGTCAATTTTTTCTTTTTCTTTTCTTTTCTTTGCTTTTCTTTCTTTCTTTTGAGGTAGAGTCTCACTTTAGTCCAGGCTGACTCTGGAACTCATTCTGTAGCCCAAGATTGGCCTGGAACTCATAGTGATCTTCCTACCTCTGCCTTTCAGAGTGCTGGGATTAAAGGTATGCACCACAATTTCCAGCCCAAGGTTAAATTTTAATTTACCAGTATAGAAATACCTAATTCTTTATATCTAGAACAACTAGGCTTTCTTTAAAATATTGTTTTGCACTGGGCATGGTGGTGCGTGCCTTTAGTGCCAGCACTCAGGAGGCAGAAGTAGGAGGATCGAGGCCCGCCTGAGACTACATAGTGAATTCAAGGTCAGCCTGGGCTAGAGTGAGACCCTATCTCAAAGAACCAATATATATATATATATATATATATATATATATATATATATATATATATATATATATAGTTTTGCTTGGTGGTAAGACCCTATTGCTGAAGATAATCACACTTGCTACAGAGGAGAGGATTTATAGTTTCAAGGAAAGTTCCATCATGGTGGGGAAGGCATTGCAGCAGCAGCAGGGAGGAAATAGAGAGCTGTGATGGGCCTGGGCTGCAACACCCCCCACATACTGAGAAATCAAGCTGGAGCTGAGCTGGAAGCCTCCTTCCTGTTGACTACTGTCAGGACGCTGCAAAGAGCTAGGCAGCCTACCAGGGGAGAAAAGTTCTCTGCTCTTAACTAGCAGTGGCTTGACACCTGGCCAGCCAGGCCAGACATGTCAACTGGTGCAATAGAGGCCTGTCTCTTATGGGAAAATTGACTTCTCTTTGATTAGATTTGAGGCTGACTCCATGGGAGGAAATTCATGCCTGGTACTGAAAAACTGAATCAAGAGCCCTTGGCTAAAAAAATAAAAATTAAAAAAAATAAGCCTATGGCTGAGGCATGAAACTACCTCTACTGTCTGCTTAACTGGATCTATTATGACCGCTAAATACTTATGTTTATGCCCATTTTTGTATTAGTTTATTTATTTGTACACGTGTGTGTGTGTGTGCGCATGTGTGAGTGTGTGTGTGTGCCAGAATCTCTTGTTGCTGTCAATGAACTCCAGACACATACATCAATTTGCTTCTGACTTTATGTGGATGCTGGGACGAACACTGACCAGCAGTTTTTGCAAACAAGCACTTTTACCACGGAGCCATTTCCCAGCTCCAACACTCATATATTAATGCTACTCTCACTTTTGGTTAGAAAAACTTCTCTTTTTAGAGGGCAGTGTCCCCGGGGGACACTCAAACCTCATCACATTTCTGAGAGGAAGAGACAATGGAAAGTTCTGCACTATGTGAGACATCTCTATCAAACCCTCCAAGGCTCAGGGACCATTGTAGAAGAGGTGACAGAAAGACTGTAAGAGCAAAAGGAAGGGGAGGAGTGTTTTGCAAGATTGTCTTCCAGGGAGGAAGGGAGAAAGGGAGGGAGAGAAACACATTCAAATAGGAAATTATAGGTTATATTATCCCTGTTTGCAGATGAAATTATTTTATAAAGGAGAAAAAAACAGAAGTATCTCTTTAAAAAACCTGTTAGAGCTGACAAACAAATGTGATAAAATTAACATACAAAAATCATGGGCCTTTTTACTTACCAATCATAAAAGTGTTGAATGCATCAGTTATTTTTGTTCTGTTGCAACCAAAATGCATGACAGAAACAACTTAAGGGAGAAAGGACTTATTATGGCTCATTTTCACAGGGAGGCCATCAGAGTTAGAAGTCATGGAAGGGGAGTGGAGGCTCCATCTGTGGTGGCAGGAATGTGAGACAGAGGCTGTGCACACTGTGGTAGAACAGAAAGCAGACAGTACAGACTCCAAATCAGAAGCTGGGTACAACCTTCAACGATGGACTCCTAGACACCTACTTCTACCAGCCCAGCCCTACCTCCTAAAGGTTCCAGAGCCTCCGAGCAAATAAAGAAAACAATGCAATTCAACATAGCCACAGAAAATGAAGTAAAGCAAACAAAGGCTGGTGGCCCAGGTCTGTAGTCAGCAGGCTGAGAAGCAGGAGTACCGAAAGTGTTAAGCCATGCTGGTCAACTTAATGAAAATATTCTTCAAAATAAAAAGTCAAAAATGGGCTGCTGGCTGGGCATGGTGGCACACCCCTTTAATCCCAGCACTCAGGAGGCAGAGGCAGGAGGATCACTGTGAGTTCAAAGCTGCATAGTGAGTTCCAGGTCAGCCTGGGCCCTACCTCAAAAGGGAAAGAACAAAATGGGCTTCAGGGCCGGTGAGATGCTGAGCAGTTGAGAGCACTTCCTATGCCAGCATGAGGGCCTCCGGAGGCCTGAGAGACTGCTTGAGTTTGATCCCCAGCACCCACATAACAGCTGGGCACGGAGTAAAGGCCTGAGAATTACCAGATCTCTGAGCTTGTGGAAAGAACAAAAAATGCCCTGTGATCAGTAAGAGACTCAGCTCATGTAAAAACAGGAAGAAGAGTGATGGAGTGCACATCCTCAGAACAGCCCGCTGTCCACAAGCACATGGGGCGCCCCATGGCACATACACATGCACACATGCACACACACAAGCAAAAAACAAACAAACAAAATGTGGCTGCAGATGTAGCTCAGTGGGAGAATGCTAACCTGGCATGTGTGAGGCCCCGAATCCAACCACTAGTACTCCAAAATAAAGCAGAAAATAAATACCTAGATGTAAAATTAACCGAGGAAGCCAATGACCTCTGCAGTGAACATTACAAAAAACTGATGAAAGAAATTGAAGAAGACACCGAATGATTGGAACACATCATCCTGTGTCCACAGATTGCAAGAATTAATGTGGTTAAAATGATCATACTACCCAAAGCTCTCTCCAGAGTCAATTTTCAATTCCTGTCAAAAGATCATTGACATTCTTTTATTGGTATGTATGTGTTGTATGTGTGTATGGCAATGTGCATGTCTTACATGTGTGTATGCCATGTGCATGTGTTGCATGTATAGATGACATGTGCATGTGTTGCATGTGTGTATGCCATGTGCATGTGTTGTATGTATAGATGACATGTGCATTTGTTGCATGTGTGTATGACATGTGCATGTGTTGCATGTGTAGATGACATGTGCATGTGTTCCATGTGTGTATGACATGTGCATTGTTGCATTGTGTATGACATGTGCATTGTTGTATGTGTTACATGTGTGTATGACATGTGCATGTGTTGCATGTATAAATGACATGTGCATGTGTTGCATGTGTGTATACATGTGCATATGTTGCATGTGTGTATGACATGTGCATGTGTTGCATGTGTTGCATGTGTGTATACATGTGCATTGTTGCACTGTGCATGACGTGCATTGTTGCATGTGTGCATGACATGTGCATGTGTTGCATGTGTATGACATGTGCATTGTTGCATGTGTTACTGTGTATATGACATGTGCATGTGTTGCATGTGTGTATGACATGTGCATATGTTGCATGTGTAGATGACATGTGCATGTGTTGTATGTGTGTATGACATGTGCATGTGTTGTATGTATAGATGACATGTGAATGTTTTATATGTGTGGATGATAAGTGTATGGTTGCTTATGTTTGTGAGTGTGGGCATGCACATGACCCATCATATAGGTGGTCAGAGGACAAATTCTAAGTGTCAGTCTTCACCTTCCACCTCTTTAAAAATATTTATGTATTTATTTATTTGCAAGCAGAGAGAGGAAGAATGGGTTCGAGGCCACCCTGAGACTACAGAGTGAATTACAGGTCAGCCTGGGCTAGAGAGAGACCCTACCTCAAAAAAAAACAACAAAAAATTCTTTATGCCTTTGGATAGGCAAATAATTCATTAAAATTATAACAAAATATGACCCATAAAATTAAAAATTAGTGGGTTGGGGAGATTGCTCAGTGGTTAAAGGTGTGTGCTTACAAAGCCTGCCAACCCAGGTTTGCTTGCTCAGGACCCATGTAATCCAGATGCACAAAGGGGTGCATACATCTGGAATTCATTTGCAGTGGCAAGAGGTCCTGGTTTACCCATTCTTTCCCTCAAAAAACAAATTAAAATATTTCAAAATTAAAAATTGGGCTACAGAGATGACTTAGCAATTAAAGGCATTTGTTTGCATGAAGGCCCAGATTTGATTCCCCAGTACCTATGTAAATCCAGATGCATGCATAAAATTAAAAATGATTACATTTGATTATGCAAAATTTAAAATTTTGTACAGGACAGTTCTTTCCCTTTTCTACCCACCTTCTCGAGAATTACTGAAGAACATCCCGATAAGGCAGTATATTGAGATGGAGAGGAACTGCCTGAAACACGCACAACTTGTTCTGTCCCTCCTCGGAGCAGAACATTTTGAACTAGGAAGGAACTGCCTAGCATAGCCCAGGCTTTGCTATTCTTTCTCCTGTGGAAGTGTGACATCTTTCAAAGCTTTACCAAGTGGGGACCTTGTGGTATATAAACTAAAGTGGTTACAAGCCAAGGCCTTACACAAGCTAGGCAATGCCCTCCTGCTGAGCTATATCCCCAGCCCTAGAGCTGTGTTGAGTCCTAGGAGAACTGCCTCACATGGATTCTAGGTTCCTGTTTTTCCTCACTTCCTATGTCTAAGCAATAAAACTGCTTCATATAACTTGTGTGCATGAGTGGGTCCCGTCTTCATTCATGGATTGACACACATTGGTATCCATACACAATGAGCCTGTGTCGCAGAGCTGGTGCTTTGGTAATGGAGGAAGCAGGCACAAACTCAATGTGCAAAGTGATGTCAAGCATTCTTGGATCTGTGCCATGGAAATGTTCTTCCAGAAACTGTATCATTGGTGCCAAGGACCTTGCAGAGGTTCACAGGGTCATGGACAAGATTAATGGCCAGTTTTAAACCCATGCAGAACCCTTAGCAGGATTGTGCCCTATGAATCTCTTCTCTGGTTGAGCCTGGCCTATTGTCTCAAAGAGCTCCCTGGAGAGAATTGTTGATGTGAAAGACTTATTATAAATAGTGAGAAAAATTGGCACAGCAAGCAGGGAGGATCCGACATACCATAGTATATTATCAAAGGAAATCGGGGTGCAATCACTTAGCACCTGCCTGGCATGGAGCTTTCTAGCCCAGGCTGGCCTCGAACTCCTGATCCTCCTGCCTCCGCCTCTTCAGCCATATCCTACCAGCACATGGAGCTCTCTAAATGGAGACATGGGCTAGACATGCAGCTGGATGATTTAAGTGGGATATAGGTCACCATAGACACACCACTACAGATGTGAGTGAGCTGGCTGCAGAGACTGGAACAGAAAGAAAGCAATATGGAAAAGATGGGTATAGTAGCACATACCTGTAATCCAGCATTAGGGAGACAGAGGCAAGAGGATCTTGTACTTGAGGCCAGCCTGGGCTACATAGGGAGTTCCGGACCAATTTGGAGACTGTCAAAAAAAAAAAAGTAAATGATAAATCAGGTATGGTCGCACATGCCTCCTATAATTCCATTAGAGATCCTGTGGGAAGAAGGAAGGAAGGAAGGAAGGAAGGAAGGAAGGAAGGAAGAAAGAAAGAAAGGAAGGAAGGAAGGAAGGAAGGAAGGAAGGAAAGGAGGGAGGGAGGGAGGAAAGGTGAAACATGAGAGCAAGGGGCATGATAGCCTTGTTCTTGGGCACTTATGTGAGTGCCCATTCTCAGGGTTGGGGAGTTTGGAAAATAGAGCCTTGGTCCCCCTGAGGGATGAAAAAGGACCTCAGACAGTCTCTGAGGTCTATGAGGGGCAAACCACACTCTGTAGGCCTTCACAGAGAGGAGGCTATCATCTGAAAGTGGGTGTGGAGGAAGACCATGGAAGGTTCAACATATCCTGGCCAATATTTGTTTCATAAAGGGACAGTGTAGATCCAAATGTCTTTCCCTAAATGGTGCAGTTATAGAAATGGGTCCGGTGTCTCTGAGTCTCCACTGGAGAGGCGGACAGACCTATATTCCCACCAAAAAAATCAAAAAGGAAAAAGGAGGGAATTCAGACCTTTCTTAAGTTTTCAGATATTGGACCCATTCATATAACAACAAAAAATTAAATAAATCGCATAGGATAGTTTTGCAATGAGCTCAATAACACATGATGTTTATATGCTTGCTGTGCTTACCCGCTTATAAATGAGGCTCTGTGGTTGTTTATTTGTTTGAGGAGAGGCTGGGGTGCATGTAGCCAGATTTCATGTAGCCAGGTTGGCTTCAAACTTGCAGTATAACTAAGGCTGACTTTGAACTCCCAATCCTCCTGCCTAGATCTGCCTGATCTCCTGAGTGCATCATGCCTCGCCTGTGGGCTACTGTGGATGGTGGTGACAGGTTTCTACCACTGAGTGTATTATTGACATTAATATTTTGTCTCCTTAAGGCACAGAACCTGATGGGGTAGGCCTCCTCACAGAGAATTCAACCACAACAGTGGGGCATATCCACTTCTTCCTGTCCCCTAAGCTACTCAAAACCCATGTGCTCTTGAACAAAGCAGAACAGGACATCACTTGTTTTTTGAGACAGTGTCTCAAGTATGTTTCCTAGGCTGGTCTCCAACTCTTGGGTTCAAGTGACCCTCTCACCTCAGCCTCTTGAGAGTCCTGGGGCTATGGCGCCTGCACTGTACTTGGGACGGCTTGCTTGCTGATGGGGATTGATGGAACCTAGCATCTTGGCACCAGGGAACTACATGTGATCACCATGAGTTCAAGGCCACCCTGAGACTACATAGTGAATTCCAGGTCAGCCTGGGCTAGAGTGAGACCCTACCTCGAAAAACCACACACACACACACACACACACACACACACACACACACACACACACACACACACAAAAAGAATAGGCCCTGTCAAAGTGTTGAGAAGTGACAGTTGAGGGTTTAGCACTAAATGAGACATCTCTATCACACCTTCCAAGGATCCGGGACCTTGCAGAAGAGGTGGCTGAAAGAATATGAGCCAAAGCATGGGAAGGAGTGCTTCCAGGCAAAAGTGGTGGTTACATTCATTGCCTCACAGTGGCTGATGCTACATACACAAGACCAGCATAGTATGAGGGCAAAAAAAAATATGATGACTTCCAAATAAAATTGGAAAGAAGAAGGGGCTCAGTAGAGGGGAGACAAGGTTGTGGAGGGGATTATGATCAGGGTATATTGCATATGGGCTGGAAGGTTGTCTCCAAGGGACAGGCTGCTCTATGAACTAAGGGCTCCCAGATTACCAAATGGGATGAAACAACCCAGAAGGGGTGTTTTGGTTTCTCCTGCAGCTACCCAAGATTCAGAGGCATGCCTGCCAACCATGCAGCATGCATTACTGGTGGCTCTGTAAAACAATGAACAGATGGGGTCCACCAGTTGTGACTGTCATCTGGCCAGTGAATGGCTGACTTTTGGCTGGAGCTGGGCAGATATTCTGCACAATAGTAGAACTACGTGCAGTGGTGAGGCCACTCAAGCCACCTTGATGAGCATATTTTGCCACATTGTCACTGAATTATGGGCCTGTATCAAAAGCCTAGCCATCTGGTCATTTAGATGGCTACCAAAGAGTCCCCCATGTGAGGATAAGGACTATGCCGAGAGCTTGCTACCTGGAAGGGACAGAACGTACATCAGCCATGTGAATGCTAGAACTTCTGGTTTGAATGTAAAATGTCCTCTGTAGGCTCATGTATTTGAACACTTGGCCTCCAGGTGGTGGCACTGTTTGGGGAAATTATGGAATTTTAGGAGGTGAAGATTCTCTGGAGGAAGTGGGCCACTGGAAGAGGGCCTTGAGGTTTCATAGCTTCACTGTACTTCCTGTCCATTTCCTGGATGCCACAGGAATGCCCCCGACCACCTCAGCATCTTGGCCCTTCCCTTCCTGCCACAATGAACTCAGTCATTCTTAACCACAAACGAAAATAAACCCTTCCTTAAATTGTTTTTGTCACGTAGTTTGCAATAAGAAATGTAACTAATACAAACTACAATGATAACCCTTGAGGAAAAAAAAGTCATGCTTTTGGATACCCGATGAAATTTCAATCTAAATTAAAAAAAAAATCCTTCCCAACCAATGGGGCACACTCTCATGGAATGTGATATTCTGTTGTCTGCAGGTCAATGGAGTCTTTGAATGATAGAATATCCAATTCACACAGCACATCAAGATGGCCTTGCAGTGCCCTCAGCGAGCAGGCAGTATGGCCATTGAGCACTGCCTGGCACAGCAAGGGGAACATGGCATTGCAGCAGCTGAAGACAGGGCTGGGCAGGGGTGAACCAGGCAGCCCCAGTGAAATCCCAGGCATTGCTCCCTTTGCCCTTTGGAATGCCTGTTCCAGAATCACTGCAGTCCGCACTACTTCAGCAGCCCAGCAAAGGTCCCTTGATTCTAATCTGAAGGCCATCTCGCCTTCCCTCTATGGGATCCAAGGGGATAGGAGATGGGACCAAGGAATACTAAGGTTCTAGGGTCCCCTTAGTGACACCAGGGACACTGACCATTCAGTTCTGGTGGTCAGTATTACCAGAAATGTCATCTATATAAGACACGAGCACTCCTCCTGGACTGGATGAGAGGCTGAAAGGTCTGGGTCAAGAAGCACGAACAGGAGCAGTGTGAAGAAGCAGCAGAGAGGACGACCCCGTACTGACCAAAGCCACACTCCCCACGTCCAGCGCCTACGCCCCCACCCCTCCCCGCTGCCTCCATGCCCAAAAGAAAGGCTGAAGGAGATGCTAAAAGAGACAAACCAAGGTGAAAGACGAACCACAGAGAAGATCCACAAGGTTGTCTGCTAAACCTGCTCCTCCAAAGCCAGAGCACAAGCCTAAAAAGGCCCCTGAAAAGAAGGGGGAGAAGGTACCCAAGGGGAACAAGGGGAAGGCTGAGGCTGGCAGGGATGGGAACCACCCTGCAGAAAACGGAGATGCCAAAACAGACCTGGCACAGAAAGCCCAAGGCCCAGAGATGCCAAGTGAAGTGTGTGCATTTTGATACTGTGTACTTCTGGTAACTGTATAGTTTGAAATACTATTTTTAATCAAGTTTTATAAAAATGCATAATTTTAACTTTTTTTTAAAGCTATGTTGTTAGCACACAGAACACTGCATTGTTTGGGGGAGGGGAGAACACTAACAGAATGTCTCCCAAGCTGGAGTGATGGGGAAAACACCTTTCCCTGCTAGTTTCGAAAAATTCCTCTTGGTTTCTGGGCAGAGGGATCCCCAGATATTGTTGACACAATAACCACCTCGGCACAAACACCTGTGGCAGAGAAAACTCAAAATTCAATTTTTTGTTCTCCCCTCCACCATCAGCATAGACTTTAACTCCCTTAAGACCAGAGACCTGTTGGGACCTGACCCCTTCAAATTGGTTTTGCTGGGGTGTCAGATTATCTGGACTTTGCAGTTAGCTCATTGAGATGGTGTTCCTCACAAGAGCTGTGGTACCTTTTCTAAAAGATTGTGGGTTTATTTTTCAGATTAAGAATTCTTCCATTTTCATTTTGTTTCCTGAAAGTTAGGGTCGTCTTGTGAAAAGTTGTTAAACAACTTGCTTAATGTGAAATGTCAACCCTCGCTCTAACCTTTCTCTGTCGAGAGCATCGGATGAAGACTTTGTTGGGTTTTATAGTGGCTTTCTGATTTTGGTAGTCCATACAAGAAGGGAGTTTGAAAGTTCTTGTATACCGTTAATGAGTGTCTGCCCATGTCCTGCCTGAAATACCGTGATTGTTTATGAAAAGTATCTTTAATAAATCTGGATACAGTTTTTAAAAAGATGAAGAAGAAACACAAACAACAGACACCCACTGATGTGGTACTTTCAGGACAGATGTCTTGGGAAAAACAAACACGCGTCTTCTCCCCAGATAGGGCACAGACATCAGACCAAAGGACAATTACACCAAAACCAGTTTGAAGAACCAGTGAGTTTATTGGGGTTACATACAGAGGGGTTGCTTACAGGAGCAATAGATG
Organism: Zapus hudsonius; assembly: GCA_004024765.1. Taxonomy (NCBI): domain Eukaryota; kingdom Metazoa; phylum Chordata; class Mammalia; order Rodentia; family Dipodidae; genus Zapus; species Zapus hudsonius. The sequence goes on from PVHP010002690.1 coordinate 31,566, forward strand.
ACTCAAACGCAGCCACATCAGGAGAAGTCTCATCCCATCCCGGGGATGACCACCACATAGCTACTTCCACTCAAAGGCAGCTGCATCCCCAGAAAGCCCACCCGGCATAGGTGACCACCCAGGGGGCTGCATCTCTGGAGCCCACTGCACCACTCACAGGCCGCTCCATGGAGAGAGACTCGTCCCCAAGCAGTTGCTTCCCCGGTGTTGACTTCCTAAGTCTCAGGAACGTCCTTCCTCCCCACCTCACCTCTTCCCTGCCCCCAGACAGGGATATTTCAGTTTCTAGCTAACATAACCTTGGGGAGTGGTTGTGTGACCTTTAATTTTTAGGTCTCCCAGACCTAAATCCTTCCTGAATTCTTTTTTTTTTAAATTCATTTTTCAAGCAGAGAGAGAGAGAGAGAGAGAGAGAGAGAGAGAGAGAGAGAGAGAGAGAGAGAGAGAGAGCGCACCAGGGCCACCACCTTGTGGGTCTGGCTTATGTGGGTACTGGGGAATTGAACCAGGGGCCTTAGGCACTGGAGGCAGGGGCCTTAGGCACTGGAGGCAAGTGCCTTAACCACTGAGCCATCTCTCCAGCCCCCTTCCTGAATTCTTCCTGAATCCCCAGAGCCTCCTTTCTCTCTTCAATTTCGAGAAATCTGCTCCACAACAGACCACACCAATGCAACCCAACCTCTATTTAATGGGTAAGGAACACTTGAGACCCTAGGAGGGTAGTGGTGGAGCATAACCTGCCAATCTGCTTTTTCCATAAAGAATGCCAGCAGAGCCAGGCACACACCTTTAATCCCAGCACTCGGGAGGCAGAGGTAGGAGGATCACCATGAGTTCGAGGCCACCCTGAGACTACAGAGTGAATTCCAGGTCAGCCTGGGCTAGAGTGAGACCTGGAAAAACAAAACAAAAAACAAACAAACAAAAAACCAGAATGCCAGCAGAGGCTTGGAAGGGACTCCTAAGCTGTGACTGTAACAGGCACTTAGAAACTGCTTTCACTGGAAAGCACTGACTTGGGCTAGGAATGGCCCTTGCTCGAAAAGCATTCTGGGGCCCAGGTTCAATTCCCAACCCACCCAAGTAAGCCAGATGCAAAAAGTGGTCCAAGTGTCTGGTGCTCATTTGCAACATGCACACATGTGCACATACATGTAAAATAAATAGAAAAGTATTTAAAGAAAAAATAAAAAGCGCTGACTTGCAGGATAGATGCCGACATCCTGCCTCTGTATTTCCTCTCACTGTGGACTGCCTGCTTGTCTCTGCATGTGGCCATGTTAATCATTCAAAGATTTCCTTTCAAAACTATTAGTCACAAAAATAAAGACTAACTAAGGGGCTGGAGAGATGGCTCAGCAGTTATGGCACTTGCCTCCAGAGCCTAACAACCAGGGTTCAACTCTCCAGTACCCACATAAGCCAGATGCACAAAGTGGCACATGCATCTAGAGTTCGTTTGCAGTGGCTGGAGGCCCTGGCACGCCCATACATACTCTCACTGTCTCTTTTTCTGTCTGTATCTCTCTGCTTGCAAATAAATAAATAAAATGTGGGGGGGGGGATAAGACATCTTTTTAAAAAATATTTTATTTATTCATTTTCAAGCAGATACAGAGAGAGAGAGAGAGAGAGAGAGAGAGAGAGAGAGAACGCACCAGGGCCACCACCTTGTGGGTCTGGCTTATGTGGGTACTGGGGAATTGAACCCAGTACCCACATAAGCCTTAGGCACTGGAGGCAAGTGCCTTAACCGCTGAGCCATCTCTGCCCGGAGTAAGACATCTTATGGCCAGATTTTACACTGTCTTACTCCAGACCCAAAACAGAGAACTGAAGGTCTCCAGTTATGTCATAAACTTGTAGTCACCTTAGATTCCAGGAATAGCAAGAAAGACCACCCCCCACCTTAGATGAGGGCAGTTATCCATAATGGTGAGGCTTCACCCTGAAGCAGAAGCAATCACCTCCAAGGAACCAGCTTGTCCCATCCAGCCATGCGCATTTTTTGGACCACCTTACAGAGCAAGAACTGAGACAATAATAAAGCAGACCAGACCTTGACCAGGTGTCTAAACTATGCAGACCTCCTGGCTCCCTGCCCCAGTTCTTCCTCTATTAAAACCAAGAGCTCATATCCTTACCCCAATAGATGGACATTCCTAATGCTATAGTGACTGTCAACCGAACTCAGACCCTGGTTTAGTGAGTGAAGATCCGGCCTCCAGTGTGTCAGATGAAGCTGGAAGTGCCCTGTTGCTACTTAACTGACTCTGGCAGAATGTTACAATCGAAACTGGCCTGTTTCCTTTCTGACACATTGTGCTATTCTTAAGGTCTACATATGACAAAGTGAGCGAAACCTGTTGGCCCAACGTGATCAGCCCTAGAACTTGAGATCCTTCCACCTCCACCTTCTTAGAGCTGAGATTATAAGCATGCATCACCACACCCAGCTTTCAACATTTAAGTGAGTAAAAGATTTGAAAAGCTATTTCACCAAAGCAGATAAATGACTGATAGTTGAAATAATCATGAGTCATTAGAGAATGAAAATTCAAACCACAATAGGATACTGCTGTATATTCACAAGAATGATTATAATGAGATAACACATTAACAAATATTCTATTATAAGGACATTTATAATAGAAACACAGGGACCCACATGTCTTTCTGGTGGGAATGTGAAAGGAGTGTGGCTCACGGGTAGAGCCCTTGCCTAGCATGAGTTTTATTCCCAGCACAATCTTCCCCCAAAGTGACCATTTCTTAAAATGTTAGACATAAACTGAACATACCAACCACAGTATCTCTCCTAGCTATATGACCAATAGAAATGAAAACTTATTATATTCACATAACACCTGAAAGTGAATTTCAGTCACACACAGTGGTTCACACCTTTAATCCCAGTACTTGGGAGGCGAAGTAGGAAAATATCCATGAGTTCAAGGCCAGCCTGGACTACATAATGAATTCCAGGCCAACTTGATCTAGAGTGAGACCCTGCCTCAAAAAGAAAAAAAAGAAGAAGAAGAAGAAGAAGAAAGCAAGTGAACTTAAAGCAGCATTATTCTTAAAAAAAAAAAAAGCAGCATTATTCTTAACAATCCAAACAGAAAATAATCTAATTTCCTATGTAGTGATGAATGGATAAACAGTGCGGTATGTTCATACAACAGAATACTAGTCAGCTTAAATAAGAGCTACCTGGGCTGGGGAGATGGCTCAACAGTTAAATGCACTTGTTGCCCAGGTTCTTCTGTCCAGGTTCAATTCCCCCTTATAAAGCCACATGCAAAGTGCAGAACACATCTGGGATCCCAGTGCTCTCAATGGGAGGCAGAGCCAGGAGAATCTGGAAGCTCACAGGTCAGCTAGACAATGACAAAACATCAGAGACCCTGTCTCAAAAAGAAGACCGAAGAGACTAGAGAGGTTTCTCAGTGGTTAAGGTGCTTGCTTGCAGAGCCTAACAACCAGAGTTTGATTTCCCAGTACCCACTTAAAACCAAATGCACAAAGTGGTGCATGCATCTGGAGTTCATTTGCAGTGGCTGGAGGCCCTGGTACACACATTCTCTCTGTCTCTTCTCTTCTCTTCTCTTCTCTTCTCTTCTCTTCTCTTCTCTTCTCTTCTCTCTCTCTCACACACACTCTCTGTTTCTCTCTCTGTTTACAAATAAATAAGTAAAGATATTTTTAATATTTTAAATTGAGGAGGAAGAAGAGAAGGAGGAAACAAACACCCAGAGGTTGTCCTTTGACCTCTACATGCATACCCATGGCACAGATGCTCATATACACACATCACACACTGTCGAGGAAAACTTTTTTCTTGGAAAAATACAAACACACATCTATTCACATCTATTCTGTGCCAGATAGGGCACAGATGACAGACCAAAGTACAACTGCACCAATACCAGTTTGGTGAACCAGTGAGATTATTGGAATAACTTGTGGAGCAAGGTGAGGGGTTGCTTACAGGAACATGGGTGCCCCTCAACAGTTGCTATAATCTTGGAGAGTGGTGTGAACTTTGAAATTTCAGCTTTCCCAGAAATGACTTCCTAAGTCTCCTGAGCCACCCTCTTCCCCCCAAGAGGGAATGTTTCAATTCAGAAGAATTTGTCATACAACATACACACAAAAGAACTACTAATGCATGCTATAACGTGTATTTATATCAAAAACATTATATGAAATGAGAAAGCCAGAGCTCAGTGGTAGGACACATGTGTGCCCTAGGTTCAATTCCCAGCATGAGACAGGGCCAGAGAGAGAAGCCAGATGCAAAATATGGCATATTTTGGTCAGCTAAGGAATTCAGTTCAATTAGTAGTGTTTACCTTGCATGCATGAAGCCCTGACTTCATCCCTAGCACCTCATAAAACTGGGTGAAGGCCTGTAATTCCAATACTTGGGAGGTAGAGGCAAGAAGATCAGAAGTTCAAGGTCATCCTTCAGTTTGAAGCCAGCCTATACTTATAAGACCTTGTCTCAAAAGAAAATATCAAGCCGGGCATGGTGGTGCACACCTTCAATCCCTGCACTCGGGAGGCAAAGGTAGGAGGATCACCATGAGTTCAAGGCCACCCTGAGACTACATAGTGAATTCCAGGTCAGCCTGGACTAGAGTGAGTCCCCATGTCAGAAAAAGAAAATCTTTGTTCTTTGGAATTTAAAAATAACAAACAGAAGCCGGGTGTGGTGGCGCACGCCTTTAATCCCAGCACTCGGGAGGCAGAGGTAGGAGGATCACCAAGAGTTCAAGGCCACCCTGAGACTACATAGTGAATTCCAGGTCAGCCTGGACTAGAGCGAGACCCTACCTTGAAAAATGAAAAAAAAAAAAAAGCAAAGAAAATATCAGGGCTGCAGAAATGACTCAGTGGTTGAGCTGTTGACCAAAATGAACCATGAGGTCCCAAAAACAAGACAGGATTCTGTCAAAGCCCTTGAATGGCAACCCCAGGCCTTAGGTAGGATCCTGTTGCTGAAGAAACCACAGAAAGCCATCCATCAGCATTGAGAGACCCTGTGAGGTCCAGAATGGTAACCAGCCCCCAGATGGTAGTTAGCACAGTGCTGGAAGGCACTGCACAAGCTGCCAGGGGAAGCTGATCAATGACAGCTGGAGTAAACAGAGACCACTGACATGAAACACAGTTTACCGCCATGAGCAGGCTGAACACACTTCCTACTGGGATAGAACAGCGAACCAAGAAAGGAACACTTGTGCAGTGGAGGAGCCAAAGCCTGGGGGAGGTAATCAACAGCTTTTAATTTGGCCAAATAATCCATTCAGTGAGGGGGAGCCCTTAACTGGAACTGCGGACTCAGGGCGAAATGCACTGGGAACCAAACTCCTGGGCCCCCAAAGAGAGATGCACTAGATGAGTGATTTACAAAGAGGCTACTCACAATAGAATCTAGCTAATTCAGAAATGTGTATCTCAGTTAACCTATACTGAACTCTCTGATGGAGATTCTGTTTGTATCTTTAAGAAGGTAGTGAGAGAGCTGTGGCTCATCCAACCCTACCAATGAACCTCAAGCAGATAGCTGACATCCTGGCAAGAGATGAGCCACACCAGACCTGCTGTGGAGGATCCATATGGAACCCCCCAGAGAATGGTGGGATAAACAAGAGACCCATAACCACAGTCAACACAGGATAAACCAGACAGACACCAACGATTTTCAACACAACCTAAAGCAGAAGTACAGAGACACCTAAGACCTCAACAATAAAACAGTCTTAATACTCACCCACCATGACTCAGGGAACTGAGCTGAAGAGGGGCAGAAAGACTGTGAGAGCCATGGTGGGGGAGAACTCCCAGAGACATCGCCCCCCCTCAGTAATATCATACTAAGGCGGGTGGAACCAAGCTGACTCCTAGGCTATCCATAATCCCCTACCCCATAGACTGATTCAGACTGCCCACAGAGAAGGACATCCAGATGATTGAGGATAGGGAAGAGGGGCTTTGGGGAACTGGGGATAACAACTCATTATTTGTTCATTAAATGTATCTCATTATGTATAATTTTAAAAAATTAAAAAAAAGTGAAATGACTCAGTGGTTAAAGGCACTTGCTTGCAACCCCTGCTGGCCTGGGCTCAATTCTCTAGTCACCACATAATGCTGGACACAAGAAGGGACATAATCATCTGGAGTTCCACTTGCAGTAGCAAGAGACCCTAACATGCTCCCCAACCTAAGTGCAAATAAATCAATAAAAAATTAAAAATATATTGCATATTTCATGACTGTTTACATGAAATGTCTAGCAAAAGCAAGTGTCTAGACAAACAAAGCAGATCAGAGCTTGCCTAGCGCAGAGAGTGGGAGAGCTGACTGCAAATTGGTCAGGAAGCAACTTGGTAGAGGCAATGAAAATGTTCTAAAATTGCATTGTTGTGACAGTTGCATGCCTACTATTAAAAAATTATAAAACTACATATTTTATGAGTACATTTTATTGCATATAAATTAAACCTCAATAGAGCTAAAAATGCCAATTTAAGAATAAATTGAGGGGGCTGTAGAGATGGCTTGGTGGTTAAGGTGCTTGCTTGCAAAGCCTAATGACCTAATTCCATTCCCCAGTACACCCACGTAAAGCCAGATGCACAAAGTGGCAAATGCTTCTGGAGTTAATTTGTAGTGGCAGAAGACCCTCGTGCACCCATTCTCTCTCTCTGTCTCTCTTTCTCTCTCTCTCATCTGTCTTTGCTTGCAAATAATTAAAATGTTTAAAAAAATAAGGAATCGAAACCATAAAATCCTTACTTTCATACAGTAAGCTCTCAAGGAAACTGTAGACATCACCTGGTAAGAGGGGACAGAATAGAATGGGAGGAAGCCTAACCCCATGAAAAATTGATCAGACCTACAACTCCCTATCCCAGTCATTGGTTCCTTCCCACGCTGAGCTATTGATCAAAGAAACCCATGAGGTCCCCAAAACAAGACAGGCTTCTGTCAAAGCTCTTGAATACCCCCCAGACCAAAGGTAAGACCCTATTGCCAAAGAAACCACAGAAAGTCATCGCCAACACTGAGAGACCCTGCAAGATCCAGAATGATAACTCCCAAGAAGCTCCCAGATGGTAGCATGTGTAGTGCTGGAAGGCACTACATAAGCTGCCAGGGGAAGTTGGTCAATGATATTTGGAGAAAGTAGAGACCACTGTTATACAATATAGACTGATGTCACAAGAATGCTGAACACACAGCTCTATGGTGGACACCAGCAAGTCAAGAAGTTCTCACCTGTGCAAAAGTGGTGCCAAAACCTAGGGGGGTAATCAACAGATCAACAGCTTTCAAATCGGCTAAGAGATCCACTCAGTGACAAGGAACCCTTAGCTAGAATTGGGATCTAGGGCAAAATCGTATGGAAACCAAAAACCCAAGCTCCAAGGGGAAAGTCCCACTACCAGAGACTTACAGAGAGGCTACACCAATAGAATCTTGCCAAATTAGCAATGTGTGCCTCATTTAACCTATACTGATCTTACACTCCGATGAAGATTCTGTTTGTATTTTTCAGAAAGCAGGGAGAGCCAGGGACAACCCAATTTCACCAATAAACCATGGGATGATGGCTGGCATCCTGGCAAGAGATGAACCACCCCTGGCCTACCATGTAGGCCCCAAATGAAACCCATGAGAAAGTGGAGAGATAAACAAGAGACCTATCACCACAGCAAGCAAGTCAGATAACCCAGGAAAAATCAATGGAGACAGATACCAACAATACCCAACAAAATCCAAAGCAGAAGTCCGGAGACACTTAAGATCTCAGCAATAAAGCAGACTAAAAACTCACCCACCATTACTCAGGGAACTGAGCGAAAGAGAGGGGCAGAAAGAATGTAAGAGCCATGGTGGGGGAGAATATGCAAAGATATTGCCCCCCTCAGCAACAACACACAAAGAGGGGGAACTGGCTACCTCTTGTACAATTCATAACCCTTTACCCCATGAACTGATCCAGTATGCCCAATGAGGAGAATACCCAGTGGACTGGGGACAGGGAGGAGGGAAATGGGGGTACCATCATAAGATTTGCTCATACAATGTATCTAATTATGGATAATGAAGATATGAATAAAAATTTAAAAAGTTAAATGGTCTTACTAAACAAAGTGCTTGAAACAAAGAGTATTAAATCATTGGAATTTCCGTATCTTGCTGGTGGGAGTATAAACTGGTATGAATACCCTGGAAAATGACCCAGAATTATCTAATAATGTTAAAAATGGCTTAACCTATGACCCAGAAATTCCATTTATGTATGGTGTATGTATATATGTATGGGGGTGTACATATACCCATAGTTACATACACACTACAGTTTCTGTACGCTAGAAGACATATAACAATGCTTATAGAAGAAGCACAGTTTAGAATAAGCCCTATGGAAGCCTCCTTCTTTGGATAATGACATGCCCAGAAGCCATAGATTGTTACTAGGAAAATTTCAGTGGAAAGGATGGGATACCTTTCAATGAGTTGTTGGCCAGGGAGGTTTCTGAAACCCCCAAAACATTGGTTGCTCACCAGAATGAGATGGTAAGACCCTATTGCTGAAGACCACACATGCCTGGGCTGCAGGTTACTGAGAAATCAAGCTGGAGCTGAGCAGGAAACCTCCTCCCTGTTAACCAGCTGACAGAGAGCTGGTAAAAGATATGGCTGCCTGCAGCCCGATGGGAGAGAGAAGTCATCAATGGTGGTGAACAGCAGTGGACCTTGCAAGCCTTAAGACTGGCCAGACAGGCCAAATGAACCAACTGGTCTGTTATGGGGAAACAACCGCCGGCTCCACCAGAGGGAATACATGCCTGGTACTGAAGACCTAGTCAAAAGCCTACAGTTGGGGTTGGGGGACTTCATGAGGCCTAGGAGAGTGACACCTGCTGTTGTCTGGATAAATTTACATGTTATGCCCATCAAACTGCCTTCTAAGCACTTGTTAAGGGTATACCTATATATTGATGCTACTCTCACTTTGGACCAGAGAAGCTTCTCTTTCCAGAGACTCAAAAGACACCATAGTGCTGAGAAGAAGTGTTCAGCCCTGGGACATCTCTATCACACCTCCAGAATCTTTTTCAGAAGAGGTGGTAGAAAGATTGTAAGAGACAAAGGACTGCTTACAATGCAATCTTCCAGACACAAAAGGACCCTGATATTCATGACTTCCCAGTGCCTGATAATACCTACACAAGACCTTCCTAATAAGAGGAAAAGATGATGACATTGAAACAAATAAAGACTAATTGAGAGGGGGAGGGGATGTGATGGATAGTAGATTTGAGATGGGAAAAGTGGGGGCAGGGAGGAAATTACCATAGTTTATTGTCTATAATTATGAAAGCTGTCAATAAAAAGTTTTTTTAAGTAGAAAAAAGAAAAAAATTGGAGCTGGAGAGATGGCTGACTGGTTAAAGACATTTGCTTGCAAAGTCTGCCAGTCCAGGTTCAATTCCCCAGCCACCCATGTAAAGCTGAATCAAAAAAAGGCACAAAAATGGCACATGCATCTGGCATTTTTTTGCAGTGACAAGAGACCCTGGTGCATGAGAGAGAACTCAAGCTTGCATATGCACACTTGTGAGCGTGCACACACACACCCGTGCACGCACAAACAAATAATTTTTAAAAGTATTTTTATTTGTTTGCAAGCAGAGAGAGATATAGAGAAGAGAGGCAGATAGAAAGAATGGATGTCTGGGGCCTCCAGCCACTGCAAATGGACTCCAGAAGCACATGCCACTTTGTACATCTGGTTTTCTGTGGGTACTGGGAAATCAAAGCACCAAAGTGGGTCCCTAGGCTTTTCAGGCAAGTGCCTTAGCTGCTGAGCCATCTCGCCAGCCCTCCACCTGATTCTGAAAAGGGTCTCTCACTGAACCCAGAGTTTACTGATTTAGCTTCACAAAATAGCCAGCCAGCCAGTCTCCAGGGTTCATCCTGTCTCTACCTTCCTCCCCAAGCTTCCAAAGCCTCCTAAATTCTTTTGGCTCCTGAATATTATGGGCCACCCTCCTCCCTCTGGAAGAAATATTTCTTTTTTAAAAAAATATTTTATTTATTCATTTTCAAGCAGAGAGAGAGAAAGAGAGAGAGAGAGAGCACCACGGCCACCACCTTGTGAGTCTGGCTTATATGGGTCCTGGGGACTTGAACCCAGGGCCTTAGGCACTGGAGGCAAGTGCCTTAATCGCTGAGCCATCTCTCCAGCCCTGGAAGAAATATTTCAATTCAGAAGAAATAACCACAAAACAGTGTGCAATAATAATAATAATAAACCATTACTTAAAGCATAAATAACATTTCCTTTCTTTGTTTTGTTTTGTTTTTTGAGGTAGGCTGACCTGGAATTCACTATGTAGTCTCAGGGTGGCCTTGAACTCATGGCGATCCTCCTACCTCTGCCTCCCGAGTCCTGGGATTAAAGGACTGCACCACCATGCCTGGCAGCATTTCATTTTTTAAAAGCTATATATATTTTTTGAAATAGTGAGAAGAAAGGCAATTGTTTATGTTGTAACAAATAAATCTCTTTAGTGTGGCTTCATAACAAAGACAGCTGTTCTCATATGGGCTTCTTCATGGGGTCGATTGTGACAGGTTATTTTATGTGTTATATATGAAGAATTCTGCCTACTTAGTCATAGTATATAAATATTTCACAGCCTTCTCAGATAATCTTGGACACTTTTTTTTCACTTTAAACCACAACTCAACAAGTACTTGTTTCCTAAGTTTTAGTTGCAATGTAAAAATGTGAAGCCATATCAATAAAGTTTTATTTTTAAGATTTTTAAAAAAATATTTTATTTATTAATTTTCAAGCAGAGAGATACAGAGAGAGAGAGAGAGAGAGAGAGAGAGAGAGAGCATCAGGGCCACCACCTTGTGGGTCTGGCATATGTGGGTACTGGGGAATTGAACCCGAGGCCTTAAGCACTGGAGGCAAGTGCCTTAACCGCTGAGCCATCTCTCCAGCCCTATTTTTAAGATTTTTAATTATTTATTTGAGAAGAGAGAGAGGGGGAAGGAAAAAGAGACAGAATGGGCCCTCCAGGGCTTCTTGCCTCTACATAGATCTCCATACATGTGTGCCATTTTGTGCATCTGGCTTTACATGGGTACTGGGGAATCAAACATGGACCATCAGGCTTTGCAAGCAAGTGTTTTAACCACTGAGCCACCTCCGAAGTTCTCAATGAACTTTTCAAAGATATTTAGTTAGCTAGTTTGTGTGTATGCGTGTGTGCACATGTGCACGCATACCATAGTACATGTGTGGAAATCAGAGGACAACTTTCAGCTTCCACCTTTTTTTTTTAAGCAGGGTCTCTCATTGTTTACTGCTCCATTTTCCACCTAAATCTCAGGTGGAGGTCTGATGACCATCCCCACACCTTCTCTGGAAGTTTCATCATGGTGCAGAAATTAAGGCAGAGCAGGAACTGAGACACAGCTTCACACATAAGCAGCAAGGTAGAAGCAGCAAGCATGAGCTAGCACTGAGCACCAGTGGGCTGGCCTCAGTAACCCTCAAGGCCTGCCCCCAGGAACACACTCCTCTTGCAAGGTCCACCTCCCAAAGGCTCCCAGTGTCCCCAAAATGCGGCCAACTGGTAACCAAGTATTCAAAACACATGACTCTATGGGAGACATTTCATTCAAACTCCCTCACTAACTCTCACATCTAGATAGGTCATTCAAACGATAGAAATAGAAAAGAAACAAACTCAGGCCGGAGAGATGGCTCAGCTGTTAAGAGTGCTTCCCATGCAAGCATGAGGGCCTGAGTTCAGTTCCTCAGCACCCACATAAGTATGGTCCCACCCTCCTGTAACCCCAGTCCTGTGAAACCCAAGCTCAGAGAATCACTGGGGCTTGTAAAAACAGCAAACTCCAGAATCTGTAAGAGACTCCGTCTCAAGTACCCAAATAGCTCCATACTAAGCACAGCGTGGGGCACATGTCTATCAAAAGGCCTAGGCACGTCCATACTCTCTGGGTTTTTTCTTCTTCCCTTTCCTTCCCTCTCTTCCCCTCCCTCCCCACTCTTCCCTTCTTCCCTTCCCTTCTCTCTCTCCTTCTCTCCCTCTCTCTCTGTCCCTTTCTCCTCTCTCCCTGCTTGTACATAAATAACTAAAAAAAAATACATGGGGCTGGGGAGATGGTTCAGTGGTTAAGGCACTTGCCTGCAAAACCTAGCAACCAGAGTTCAATTCCCCAGTGCCCAACTAAAGCCAGATGCACAAAGTGGTGCATGCATCTGCAGTTGGTTTGCAGTGGCTGGAGGCCCTGGTGCACCTATTCTCTCTCTTTCTATCTGTCTGTCTGTCTCTGTCTCTGTCTCTGCTTGTAAATAAATAAATAAAAAATTTTTTGTTTGTTTTTCGAGGTAGGGTCTCCCTCTAGCCCAGGCTGACCTGGAATTCACTATGTAGTCTCAGGGTGGCCTTGAACTCATGGTGATCCTCCTACCTCTGCCTCCTGAGTGCTGGGATTAAAGGCATGCGCCACCACGCCAGGCTTAAATAAAATTTTTAAAAATATTTTATTTATTCATTTTCAAACAGAAAGAGAGAGAGAGAGAGAGAGAGAGAGAGAGAGAGAGAGCGCGAGCCAGGGCCAACACCTTGTGTGTCTGGCTTACGTGGGTACTGGGGAATTGAACCTGGGGCCTTAGGCACTGGAGGCAAGTGCCTTAACCGCTGAGCCATCTCTCCAGCCCAAAATATTTTTTAAAAACATTCCATCATGGATGGTGGAAGAGGAGGAAAAGACATCAAAGTACAAGAGGAAGTAGTTGGAAAGAAAAAAGGCTCAGTATGCCTGATGTGGTGGCACACACATCCCAGTGCTCCGGAGGCAGAGGCAGGAGAATTGCTGTGAGTTCAAGGCCAGCATGTTACTATAGAGTGAATTCCAGGACAACCTGGGCTAGAGTGAGACACTGCCTTGAAGAAAGAAGGAAAGAAAGAAAGAAGGAAAGAAAGAAAGAAAGAAAGGAAGGAAGGAAAGAAGGAAGGAAGGAAGGAAGGAAGGAAGGAAGGAAGGAAGGAAGGAAGGAAGGAAGGAAGGAAAGAAGAAGGCTTAGTAGAAGTGAAGGGAGAAGGGGACAAAAGAAGGTAATGGAAGGGATTATCATGGAACCCATACTTCTGTGAAAGCCAGTTGCTTGGTCAAAAGGAACTGTGCATTTTCGCATGTGGTCAAGCTGAGCAAAGCTCTCTGCTCTCTCCGATCACTCAACACTTCAGGCCAAAGAAGTTTTCTGACAGAAGCAGTAGGCCAACCAACACTCATATGCACCAGTGAGGAAACTATATTTAGAATGAAACGTAGGAAGTTTCTCAAAAAAACCCTAAAAACAGAACTATCACGTGGCCAGCGATACCACTCTTGAGCACACACCCAAAGGACTCTAAATCAGCTTTCCAGAGATATTTGTCCATCTTGTTTATTGCCCCTCTAGTCACAGTAGCCAGGAAATGGAACCAACCTAAGATGTCCATCAGCAGATAGACAAATAGGGGCTGACGCGATGGCTTGGTGGTTAAAGGTGCTTGCATGCAAAGCCTGATGGACCGAGTTCAATTCCCCGTTATCCACATATAGCCAGGTGAAGAAATTGGTACACGCATCTGGAGTTCATTTGCAGCCGCAGGAGGCCTTGGCACACCATTCCCTCTCTCTCTCCCTGTCAAATAAAACAATAATAAATGTTTTTAAAAACAGATAGACAAGAAAATGTGGTAAATACACACACTGGATTTGATGCAGCCATAAAGAAAATATAATCGTGGCCGGGCATGATGGATCACAACTTTAATCCCAGCACTCCACTGGAGGCAGAGGTAGGATTACCATGAGTTTGAGACCACCCTGAGACTACATGGTGAATTCTAGGTCAGCCTGAGCTAGAGCGAGACCCTACCTCGAAAAACCACACACCTTTAATCCCAGTGGTAGGGAGGCAGAGGTAGGAGGATCAAGGAGAGTTCGAGACCAGCCTGAGACTACATAGTGAGTTCCAGGTCAGCCTGGACTAGAGCAAAAACCAAAACAACCAAAAAAAGTGCTTCGTTGCCATCATCATCCCAGGTTAACCTTTCAATTTTCTTGTCTCAACTTTGCACTTGGACCTGGAATGAGTGCAAGGAGCCCTGTCCGTCTTGGTGAGGAGGGTAACGGAAGGTCTGCTATCCACTGCTCCTCTTCACTGGGGGGACTTGATTTTTCACTTCTTCCAGAACACAGCTCTACAGCGTCAGAGGTTAGTGCTGTGACATTAACACCATGTTATAAACACAGCCTTCCTTGCTAAAGGGGCCAATGTGGTTCCTGGAGTTGAAGATTTTGTCACGGCACAAAGAAAGTTTCATTTGAACTAAATTAAGTGTGACTACTGGTTGGAGTTAGAGTGGAAAGGGCTGGTGTTTGACCTCTAGACTTCCTGCTTTAAATGATAGATTTTTGTGTTTTTTTCATTTGTTTCGTTTCTGTTTGTTTGTTTTGAGAGGAGAAGGAGAGAGAGACAAGAAAAAGGAAGGTAGAGAAAGTATGAGTGCATCAGAACTTTTTGCCACTGCAAACGAACTCCAGATGTGTGCACCACTTAGTGCATCTGGCTTTACATGGTACTGGGGAATTGAACCCGGGCTGTCAGGCTTTGTAAGCAAGTGCTTTAACCACTGGGCGATCTCTCCAGCCCCGTAAGTTTTTTAAATAATTTTTTTGTTTATTTTATTTTATTTATTTATTTGTAAGGAAAGAGAGAGAGAGAAAGAGAGAGAGAGAAAGAGAGAGGATGAATGGGCACACCAGGCCTCTAGCCACTGCAAATGAACTCCAGATACATGTGCCACTTTGTGCATCTTGCTCACATGGGTCCTGGGGAATTGAACCTGGGTCCTTGGGCTCTGGAGGCAAGTGCCTTAACCACTGGGGCATCTCTCCAGCCCAGAAGTTTTATTTTAAGAGCATTAAAAAAACACTTTTTTTTGTTTATTTGAGGTAGGGTTTAATTTTAGTCCAGGCTGACCTGGAACTCACTCTATAGCTCCAGGTTGACTTTGACCTGTGGTCCTCGGACTCCTGTGTGCTGGGATTATAAACATGCCTAGCTACATTGATCTCTGTCCTCAAACTCTTGGGCTCAAGTAATGTACCTGCCTTACCTTCTTGAGTAATTGTGGAGTATAGACACACCACTGTATCCAACTGAGAACATTTTTATAGTGAAATAAAAATTTATTGTCTTAAATATTGCTCAGTGTGCTTTATGGTTTTATGGCTGAGGGTTCATCATCAAGAAGCAGGATAGTATAATGGTTAAGTGGATGAACACTCAAGCAAATTGTCAAGTTGGAATCTTAATTTTTCCCTTTCTCAGCTATGTGATTCCTTTTTCCTCATCTAGAAAGTGAGATAATATTAAATGCTAGTGTTGTAGCAAAACCAAATTGTGTGCTTCATAGGTCCTGAAACTATCTTCATGCACAATGCAATACAATATGTTTACTGTGATAAAAATTATAATATAATAAAAGATTATTGGCTGTTATTAAATGATAACTACATGTATTTACAACAGTGTTTGGCACAATGACAGTGATACCTGGCTGGCATTAATTATGTATTTTGATGGCACTGGAGATGGAGTTTTGTTCATGTTAGGCATGAGCTCTACTACTGTGCTACATCCTCAGTCCTCATTTTACTTTTTAAGACAGAGTCTCACCAAATTGTCCAAGCTGGTCTTGAACTCACTCTGAAGACCAGGGGGACCTCAAAGTTCTGACCCTCCTGCTTCAGTAACCTGAGTAACTAGAAATTATAGGCCTGCAGGCCCAACAGCTTTTATTACATTAATTCTAATTTTTATTACTGTAAATTAGATTATAGATTTATTGTATTGCATTAGATTGCATTACATTGTGTATGGAGATAGTGTCAGGACCTATGAACCATGCAACTTGTTTTTGCTACAATAAATATTTTCATATATATTTGCAATTACTAAATGTAAACTTAAAATAATAGATTGTTAAAAGTAATATATGAGGGGCTGGAAAGATAACTCAGTGGTTAAGGTGCTTGCCTGAGGAGCCTAATGACCAGGGTTCAATTCCCCAGTACCTATGTAAGCCGGATGCACAAAGTGGGGCATGCATCTGGAATTCTTTTGCAGTGAATGGAGGCACTGACATGTGCCCATTCTCCTTACATATATATCTTTATCTTTCTCTCACTCTGTGTGTGTGTGTGTCTCTCTCTCTGCTTAAAAATAAATAAATGCCAGGTGTGGTGGTACACATCTTTAATGCCAGCACTCATGAGGCTGAGGTAGGATGATCACTGTGAGTTCAAGGTCATCTGAGACTACATAGTGAATTCCAGGTCAGCCTGCACTAGAGGGAGACCCTACATCATTCCCCCCCCCAAAAAAAAAAGAAGAAAGAAAAAAACTGGGGCTGGTGAGATAGTTCAGAGTCAAAGGCACGTGCTTGCAAAACCTGCCAGTCAGGGGTCACTGTGGTTCTCATACTTTTTTGTACAGAGGAAGTTTGTTAAAAATATAGCTTCTGTGGGCTGGAGGGATGGCTCAGCGGTTAAGGCACTTGCCTCCAGTGCCTAAAGCCCTGGGTTCAATTCCCCAGGACCCACATAAGCCAGACCCACAAGGTGGTGGCCCTGGTGTGCTCTCTCTCTCTCTCTCTCTCTCTCTCTCTCTCTCTCTCTCTGTATCTCTGCTTGAAAATGAATAAAATAAAAAAGAAGTGAATTAAATATATATATAGCTTCTAGGGCTGGAGAGATGGCTCAGCAGTTAAGGCGCTTGCCTGAGAGCCTAAGTAAGGATCCAGTTCAACTTCCCAGGACCCACATAAAGCCAGATGTACAAAGTGGTACACACATCTGGAGTTCATTTGCAGCAGCAAGAGGCCCTGACATGCCCATTAGAGTTCTCTCTCTCTCTCTCTCTCTCTCTCTCTCTCTCTCTCTTTCACACACACACATCATAAATACATGAATAAGATGACTGAATCATAATTTTTCACAAAGAAAGATTGGTCACTGGTGTTAGAGAAAGATTAAAAATGTTCACAAATTCTTTGTAGTCACACTGATAAAAGGGTGGAGTTTAATGATTTGTTGAATCTGGGTTTAACCTGGTCATGTTTTGACACAAACATGCCCATAGGTGTGTGTGTGTTTATGTGTGTGTGTGTGTATGTATAGAAATAATACTTTGTGAAGATCTTAAAAGACATAGCCTGAGAATACAGTGTACAATGAAGCCCAGTTAGCCTCTCTGAAAATGAAAGACCAGCTGTTGGCTCAACTCAGGTCCTAGGAAGGAGGCATCTTACATCATGAGGCCCCATCTCAGCTCTAGTTGGCTGTAGCACGTGAGTTAGCCCAGGTACTTATCTGAAGAACCACTCAACTGAAACTCTGTACTGCTTAGAAAAGATAATTTCTTTCAGTGCTGGCAAGCAAACCCAGGGCCATGAACATACCAGGCCAACACTCTACCACTAAGCTTAATCCCCAGTTTTTGTTTATTTGAGATAGGGCCTCATTATGTAGTTCAGGCTGGCCTTGAACTATAAATAAACCAGGCTAGCCTCAATGTGTGAATCCTTCACCTCCAGACTGTTGGTATTACCATACTTCATCATCAAGTATTTTATACCGATAATTTTATTTGTTATTTTCCCCTATATCATGCCTAGCGATCTCTTCTTCACTCCAAGACTGTAAACAAACAAACAAACAACAACAAAAAAAAAACGCGTCCAAAAACCCCTTGATTTTACTAGTTTTACTTGATTTTACTAGTTTTACGGCGATCCTCCTACCTCTGCCTCCCAAGTGCTGGAATTAAAGGTGTGCACCACCACACCTGGCTTACCATTTGCTTTTGATACTTGATAGATGTGAAAACTGTTTTGGTGCATGTGTGGGGCTCCGTTTTTCTCCCGGCTGACTAGTCATCAATCTACAACTCATTCAGCAATCCACCCTCCTCTCCACACACATAGCTTCATCATAGTCTACATTTCTTTCTACCCTTTTTCTTTTTTTTAATATTTTTATTTGTTCATAAGCAGAGAGGAGAGGAGGGAGGGAGAAAGAGAAAGAGAGAATGAGAGAGAGAGAGAGAGAGAGAGAGAGAGAGAGAAAATGGCCACACTAGGACCTCCTGCCACTGCAAACTCCAGACACATGCACTTGGCTTTACATTGTGCATTTGGCTTTACATGGGTACTGAGGAATGGAACCAGGCAATCATGTTTTTTTTAATATATTATTCATTTGAGAGAGAGAGAGAGAGAGAGAGAGAGAGAGGTAGATAGGGAGATAATGGGTGTGCTAGGGCCTCCAGCTACTGCAAACAAACTCCAGAAACATGTGCCACCTTGTGCATCTAGCTTTATGTGGGAACTGGCAAATCGAACTTGGGTCCTTCTGCTTTGCAAGCAAACACCTCAACAGCTGAGCCATCTCTCCAAGACAGATTATTTTTTTTCCAAGATGGGGAGTCTCACCCTAGCCCAAACTGACCTGAAACCCAATCTATAGCCCCAGACTGGCTTCAAACTCACAGCCATCCTTCTACCTCTGCCTCCCTAGTGCTGGAATTAAAGGCCTGAACCACCATGTCCAGCTGGCTACCATCATGTTTTGCATTTCTTTTTTTTTTTTTCTTTTTTTGGTTTTTCGAGGTAGGGTCTCACTCTAGTCCAGGCTGACCTGGAATTCACTATGTAGTCTCAGGGTGGCCTTGAACTCATGGTGATCCTCCTACATCTGCCTCCCGAGTGCTGGGATTAAAGGCGTGTGCCTCCACGCCAGGCATGTTTTGCATTTCAAGCAAACACCTTTAATGGCTGAACCATATCCCTAGCCCATCTCCCCCTTTTGTTCTTATGGGCTTTAAAAAATATTTTTATCTCCCAGCACTCAGAAGGCAGAGAGGTAGGAGGGATTATTGTGAGTTTGAGGCCAGCCTGAAATTCCATAGTGAATTCCAGTTCAGCCTGGGCTAGAGCAGGACCTTAACTGGTAAAAAAACAAAAAAATTATTTTATTAAACTGGGCTTGGTGCCACATTTGGAAGGCTGAGGTAGGAAGATCGTCAGGAGTTCAAGGACATCCTGGGCTACAGAGTGAGTTTTGATCATTAGCCAGAGCTAGAGTGAGACCCTACCTCAAATAAACAAAAATTTTTAAATAGTTTTATTTATTTGAAAGAGAGAGGAGGAGGAGGAGAGAGAGAGAGAGAGAGAGAGAGAGAGAGAGAGAGAGAGAGAGAGAGAGAGAGAGAGAGAGAGAGAGAGAGAACGTGCGCATGGGTCTCAGGGCCGGCAGGCTTTTCCAGCAACGGCCTTTAACCGCTGAGCCATCTCCTGGGGCCCTTGGTAAGTCCTGATCTGAGAGCCAAGGAAGGAACCACAGGACCGGGACCCCGGCCAGTGTCGAGAACTTCCCCTCTCCACCAGGGCAGTTAGGGGAAGTAGGCCTGCCTTCTCTGGTGTGGGTGCGGGTGTGGGTGCGGGCGGCGGGCTGCAGCCGCCCTGGCGAGCCAGGCGCACGAGGTCCAGGGCTCCTTTATCTCATCCTACCCAGCCAGGCTTCCTCGAAGACAAGGTGAGTCCACCGCCCCACCTCCTCCCAGCGCCCTTTTGCCCTTCCTGGTCCTCGAACCGCGGTTTGCGAGAACAGGGAAATTAGTGCCTGCGGAGGAGAACGTCCGTTGGGATCCGCAGGCAGGTTTGGAGGCGCGGGAAGGACGGGATGCGGGGCTGAGACCCCGGTGCGTGGGCTCGGCGCCGGCGATCTCCCGGGCGCCCAGCAGAAGGCGCCGCGGCGCCGGCGCTCGCGTTCCCCGCGCCCCGCGGAGCCCGTGCGGCCACCCGCCCCGAGCCTCGCCGCGCCGCTCCGCACGGGCCCCGAGCTCTCCGGTCCTCCCCGCGGAGCGCGGGGGCCGGGGTGCGCGGTTCGTTCTTGGGGCTGGGGTGCGGCCGAGTCCGGACTCCATCTTCCCCGGCAGGAACCGTCCAGAGATCCCCCCCACCCGCCGCCGCCGCCGAGGTCTACGAAGCCCCGAGTCCCCAGGCGGGAGGCGTCGGGCGCTGTGCGGAGGCAGGAGCGTCGCCCCCACCTTCCCAGGCTCACGCCCGGTTCCCTCCGCAGGCCGCCTCGGGCCCCATGAGCACCCCCGAGCCGGGCGCCCGCGGCCCGAGCGCGTTAGCCAGGTCAGTGCCGGAGCTCCCCGAGGCGCGGGGCCGAAGCGGAGGCGGGAGAAGACGCGCTCTGCGGGCGCTCGCCGGGTCCCCGCTCGGCGGACAGCCTAGGGGTTCCGTGATTCTGCGTTTTCCCGGGCGGGCCGGCGAGGTGTAGAGCCGCCCCTCCCTGCAGCCCACCCGGGCCCAGGTGATGCTCGCCCCGGGAGCCGGGTGGGGGTGGGCGCGCGGGCTCGGGGACATCCGCTACTCCCGCCCCGCCGCATCCGAAGGTCTCTGCACCGAGGTGCGGGGCGTGGGCGCCCGAGGAAGCCGACATCAAGGAGCGGGCGAGAAAAAAGGAGGCCGGAGACCCTGAAGCCAGCCTGAGCGGGAGAGGGGAGGGGGATGCAGAAAACGGCCTGCGATGCAAATCCCAGGCGATCGGGGGAGTGGGGAGCGCCCTTGGGAAACAGCAGGAGCCTCTGAGGGTCAGGTCCCCCCCATCCTCACCTTGCTCACCCCTACCCCCCCTACACACAGGATGCGGCTGGGCCGCCGGGCCCTGTGCGTGCTGGTCCTGCTGCTCGCCAGCGCCTTGCTGGGGCTTCTGTACGCCAGCACCCGAGACGCGCCGGGCCTCCGCACCCCTCTGGCGTTGTGGGCGCCCCCTCAGGGTTCTCTCCGGCCCCAGCCGCCAGACCTTTCCCCCGAGCCCCGCTACGCACACATCCCGGTCCGGATCAAGGAGCAAGTGGTGGGGTGAGTGCTGACAGCCGCGGAGGCGGCGGAGGGGGGGGGTGATGGGTGGAGGAGGTGAGGGGTACCCGCGAGCTTTTGTTTCATCCCCAGCTGGACCCGGACGCCTGCCTGCTCCTGACTGGTTGGGTGCATTTGAAGAGGGAGGTGGAGAGGGCTGCTGAGGCTTGGGCTAGGGGATTCATTGAGTCTTGCCAGTGTCCGTGGGAGGAGGACGTGCAAGCAGGGGAGGGTTTTGAAAGACTCCCTGCTGTCTTGATTCAGTCTAGAAATTCCCAAGGGACTCCGTAGGACTTGTCTCGATTCTACATCTCTGTAAGGCCCAGATTGAAGGGATGGGCCTTCCCATCTGTGGTCCCTTCCTGAGGGCTATTTGAAAAGCAGTATTTAGCAGGGCCACCAGCAGCACTCGGGAGACAGAGGTAGGAGAATCGTTGTGAGTTCGAGGCTAGCCTGAGACTACGTAGTGAATTTCAGGTCAGCCTGGGCTAGAGGGAAACCCTACCTTGAAAAGCAAACAAAACAAACAGGGAAAAAGGCAGTGTTTTAGGGAACAGGTTGTAGAGCTGAGGGAATAAGGTGTGGGGATAATGTCGGGCCAATGGAGCTGTGTGACTGAGCTCTGAAGTCTCCTCTCCCCTCTTCAGGCTTCTGGCTCAGAATAGCTGCAGTTGTGAGCCCAATGGAGGGAGCTTTCTCACCCCCTTTCAGAGACAGAACCGAGCCATTGACCTCACCAAAGCCTTTGACCCTGAGGAACTGAAAACTGTTTCTGCCATCCGGGAGCAGGAATTCCAAGCCTTCCTTTCCAGGTACCAGCAAGAAAGGAGAGTATGACTCTGTCAGGGAGAGCAGTGGTGGCCTTGGGTGGCCCTGTCAGAAAAAAGACTCCCTCTCCTCCTTTACTGCAGGAGCCAATCCCCAGCTGACCAGCTACTCATAGCCCCTGCCAATTCCCCCCTACAGTACCCCCTGCAGGGCGTGGAGGTTCAGCCTCTCAGGAGCATCTTGGTGCCAGGTAAGGGAGGAAGTCCCTAGAGGGTTGAGAGTGGCAGAGCCCAAGGTTGGGTGGTGAAGAATGAGCAGAGTGGAATGGGAGGGGAGGGGAGGGCAGAATGGGCTCTATAGTTGTCAGGAATCATAGAAGACTGCGGGAGGGGGGTGCAGGGAAGAATCTGTTCTTTGCTAACTGGCCAAGCTAAATAGGTAGAGCAGACCAGAGAAGAGAGATTTCTGATGAGAAGGAGCTCAAAATAATCGTTATGCAAAGTCCTGGTGTTGTGTTCTATTTAGTAGCGGGGGAGATGACTGAGGAGAAAAATCGTGGCTATTTGTGTGATTCTGTTCCTCTTTCTTCCTCCCAGGGCTAAGCCTCCAGGTGACTTCTGTTCAGGAAATCTATCAGGTAAGACAAAACAGAGTAAGGAAGTTGAGTGGGCATAGAGAATTGAGACAGTACCACAAAGAGGGAGCTGAGAGAAGAAAAAGGCCGGTGTGCTGGTGACTTTAGTCCCAGCCTGAGACTACATAATGAATTCCAAGTCAGCCTGGGCTAGAGCGAGACCCTGCTTGGAAAAACAAAACAAACGGGTGGGGGGAGGCAATGCTTAAGGAAACAGGTAGTAGAAACCCTCCCCTGCTTGTATGTCCTCCTCCCACGGACACTGGCAAGACTCAATGAGTCCCCTAGCCCAAGCCTCAGCAGCCCTCTCTACCTCCCACTTCAAATGCACCCAACCAGTCAGGAGCAGGCAGGCATCAGGGAGGCAGAGGTGGGAGGATCGTTGTGAGTTCAAGGCTGAGACTACATAGTGAATTCTGGGTCAGCCTGGCCTTGAGCGAGACCCTACCTCAAAAAACAAAGGCAAGAGGTGAGTGAGGGGTCCCAACCCTGTTCTCTCTGATCCCTTTTGCCAGGTGAATCTGACCGCTTCCCTGGGCACCTGGGATGTGGTAGGGGAAGTGACTGGTGTTTCAATCACTGGAGAAGGGCAGCCAGATCTCACCCTTGCCAGTCCAGGACTGGATCAACTCAACCGGCAGCTGCAACTGGTCACTTACAGCAGCCGAAGTTACCAGGCCAATACAGCAGACACAGGTAGGAAGCCTGGACAGGGGCAGGCTGGGTGAACAGAAAGAACTGAGAGGAGGGGTATGGGAGGCATTCACTCGGGTGATGGCCAGCCTTGGGCAATGGCCCACCACACACAAAAGATGTTTGAACTGGGCCAGCAAGGCCAGGGAGGGAAAGAAGAGGCCTTTGTTCATCTGGGGCTAGAGTAGGCCAGAGGGAAAACAGAGCCTTGGGTGCCTCTCCCTCAAGTTTCTGGACATTATCAGGGCCCCAGGAAATGACCTGTTCCTGGAGCCAGAAGTTTCAAGCTCAATCCCAGCCTGTCACTTGCTAGAAGGCAAAGTCCTTTACCTACTGGGCCCCATTTCTCCTCATGCTTCTCTCCAAAGTTTGTTGCATGTGAAGTCTGCTCCTACCTTGGAGCCTAGATCCTCTTCCCTGAGACTTTTGCATGGCTGCTTTCTTATCATTTAGAGCTGGCTGTCACATGCCTCTTTTTGTGCTTACTAGTCCCTGACTTCTCTTATTGACTTAGCATAGAACCATACTGACTGGGTTTCTGGGAGTTTTGTTATGTAAATATGGGCAAGTTACTTCCCTGTTCTAAGGTTATTTTCCTATTCTAGGAATCTATGGTGAGAATTAAATGAATTCATATATTCAAGGCAATTTTTTAGACAAGGTCTTAATCTCATGTAGCCCAGATCCTCCAGCCTTCTTCCCCTTCCAAGTGCCAGAATTATAAGAGTCGGCCACTGTACTCAGTTTTGTTAATGTGCAGCACAGAACTGGGTGTAGTGGCCCATGCCTGTAATCCCCTTTTTATTTTTATTATTTTTTTTCCGAGGTAGGGTCTCACTCTAGCCCAGGCTGACCTGGAATTCACTATGTAGTCTCAGGGTGGCCTCGAATTCATGGTGATCCTCCGACCTCTGCCTCCAGAGTGCTGGGATTAAAGGTGTGTGCCACCACGCCCGGTTTGTAATCCCCTTTTTTAAAGTGTTTGGTATGTAGTAAGTACTCAATAATGATCAGTTTTTAGCTGGGCATGAGGGTTTATACTTGTAATCCCACCACTAAAGAGGCTGAGTCAAGAGAATTGCCTCGATTTCGAGGCCAGCCTGGGGCTACAGTGAGTGCCAGGTCAGCCTGGGCTACAGTGAGACCCTACCTTGAAAAACAAACAAAGCCACAAAGAAACAGATTAGGTTTTCATCAGTATGTTCCTCTGTTTTTCTTCTACTGCTTAGAATGGTGTTCCTGGGCTAGGTGTGGCTCAGTTGGTAGAGTGCATAGACCTGGGTGTGGTGGCACACACCTGTAATGCCAAGATCCAGGAAGTGGAGCCTGGAGAATCAAAAAGTCAAGTCCCATCCTCAGCTACACAGCCAGTTCAAGGCCAGTCTGGAACACATGAGACCCTGCCCTCTCCCCCCCCCCAAAATAAACACAGAATAAGCACTTAACTATTGATTCATTACTTATTGGGACTGGGGAGATGATTCAGTGGATAAAGTGCCTTCCACACAAGCATGGTGACCTGAGTTTGGATCCCCAGAACCCATGGTAGTGAACATCTAGAATCCCAGCATTCCTACAATGAGATGAGAGTCAGAGACAGGAAAAAACGGTGGGGGGGGGGGCGCACGCAATGATGCTGAGCCTGGCATTCACAGCAGAAAACAGACCTGCATCAGAGCAAAGTGGAAGTCGAGGCCTGGCCTCCACATGGCCTGCTAGTGCACAAACACCACACACACACAAAGGAGACTTACTGCAACCATAAAGGCCCAACTCTATGTCCTTTCTTCCCAGTCCGGTTCTCCACCAAGGGACACGAAGCTGCCTTCACTATCCGAGTAAGACATCCTCCCAATCCCCGGCTGTACCCACCTGCATCTCTACTGGAGGGAGGTGAGGCTGGTGGGATCCGGAAATAACTCAGGAGAGGGTGGCCCTGGGAGGACATGTCTTTCCCCACTCTCCTTGTCCACATCCAACCCTGTAACTTGCTTTCAGCCCAGTACAACATCAGTGCTCTGGTCACCATCGCCACCAAGACCTTTCTTCGTTATGATCGGCTGCGGGCACTCATCACCAGCATCCGACGCTTCTACCCGACCATCACCGTGATCATTGCCGACGACAGCCACAACCCGGAGCGCATAGACGAGCCCCACGTGGAGCACTATCTCATGCCCTTTGGCAAGGTGCGCTGCTAACCAGGATGAACCCGGGACTGGGGACCCCTGGGAGGGGGCGTGTCTTCAGTCTGCAGCCTCCAGGATAGTGATTGGCGGCCACCTGTCTCAGAATCGAGCAGGATTCCTGGAACCATAAGCTCCGTGGGAGCAGGAATCCTGCATATTTTCTCCGCTCCTCGTTCTTGGAGTTGAGCTCAGTGCCTATAGGGCGCTCAATGAAACGATTTAATGGATGGATGCATGCAGGAATTAAATGCATTCCAAGACCCCCTCTCCGCCTGGGAAGTGGGGTGGGAATGTGCCCTTGCAACCTAGCTTCGGGTCATTGGAAAGCTCTCTAAAGTGTGGAAAGCTGCGGGGAGCCGCGTGTTTGTACCGACTTGCAAACCACACACACCTCTTCCCTAGGGTTGGTTCGCAGGCCGAAACCTGGCCGTGTCCCAAGTCGTCACCAAATACGTGCTGTGGGTGGACGACGACTTTGTCTTCACGGCGCGCACGCGGCTGGAGAAGCTCGTGGACGTGCTGGAGCGGACACCGCTAGACCTGGTAGGGCAGGGCCGTGGGCTGAGGCCGGGAGCAGCCGGGTCCTGCGGGGGAGTGGACGGGGACAGGGCAGGGCAAGCAGCGGGGGTCTCTCCCGGCCGAGCCATCCCCGCGCTGCGCTGCGCTCCCCGCAGGTTGGAGGCGCCGTGCGCGAGATCTCGGGATTCGCCACCACTTACCGGCAGCTGCTGAGCGTGGAGCCCGGCGCCCCAGGCATCGGGAACTGCTTCAGGCAGAAGCGTGGCTTCCACCACGAGCTCGTCGGCTTCCCGGACTGCGTGGTCACCGATGGCGTCGTCAACTTCTTCCTGGCGCGCACGGACAAGGTGCGCGAGGTGGGCTTTGACCCGCGCCTCAGCCGTGTGGCACATCTGGGTGAGCGGCGCCCCCTCCCGGCAGGGACTGGGAAGGACCCCATGCAGTGAATGCATCAGGCACCTGCTGCACCTGCCCTTCGCCCTAGCCCATGGCTGCCCCCCGGGCACCTAGATCAGGTCTCTGGAGGTTTACCAAGGTGTGCATGGAGGCAAGAAACAAAATCCCCACCTTCTCCTGCCCCGCATAGCATTTAAGCTTCGCCCAGAACAGCCACTGGTTGGCCTTAAACTTCTCCGCTCCGGCCACCCCTACTCCACTACCCAGCAAGTGCCCTTAGTTCAGAGGACACTCGAAGCAGTTGTATCTGGTGTCCATTGAATCTCTGAGGTGGTGGGTAGGTTTCTCCCTCTTCAAAGCACAAGTGCACGGACTCCAATTTACACAAGAGTATTATTGCCAAGGTCCTTATAGAAACAGACGCCCTTCACACCCACGATATCAGTTCTCCCTTGGGAGCTGGCCTTCACCCTCAGGAGCCTTCATGTGTATTCTCCCCACCCTCGCTCCAGAATTCTTCCTGGATGGCCTTGGCTCCCTTCGTGTGGGCTCCTGCTCCGACGTCATTGTGGACCATGCATCAAAGCTGAAGCTGCCGTGGTCTTCAAGGGACCCAGAGGCCAAGACTTACGCTCGCTACAGGTACCCCGGATCCCTGGATGAAAGTCAGGTGGCCAAACACCGTCTACTCTTCTTCAAACACCGGCTGCAGTGCATGACTGCTGAATGATGACCGACTTGAGCCTTCCCCCTGTCAGGCTGGGCCTGCCGCAATGTCTGTCCCTACCAGGAGTTTCCAGCAAACCTCCACCCTATGAGAACTCCACTGATGGTCCCTGACCTGATGGCCTCCCTTCCAGAACCTGAACCCAAATAGGGGTTTGTCCTGGTGACACCCCTCCTTTCTGTGAGTGCCCAGGGATCTGTGGAACCATCGACCTCTCCCACAGCCAGTGCCAACTCCTCCCCCCACCCCATTCTTGTGGGGCAGGAAATGGAGGAATTCACTTTCCAAGTGCCAAAGAGCCCAGGAGGACTCTAAGACCCTCACGTGGAAACTCATCTCCTTGGAACTGAGGGGACAGGGACGCTCCAGTTGCTCCCCCAGGTCCACATGCCCCTCCCCCAGCTGGGATCCAGCGCTCTACATCTGCTCTAGCCCACCTTACAGAGAGCACTGTGACTCTGGAGTTTTGTGAGGCTGGTGAACACAGGGTGAAAGCCATTTTTACTTGTGTCTCTGCAGAACTGTGGGCATGGTGGGAGGGGCCCTAGGGGTCTACATGCAGACACCCAGGATCACTTCATGGACCCCAGAGGCTCTCAGGTTCACTTTATTAGTTACATTAAGTAAGGGGGTTCAAGGCGCGGTCTTCCTCACACTTTTAAAAAAATTATTTATTTATTTATTTGCAAGCAAAGAGAGACACACAGAGAGAGAGAATGGGTGCACCAGGGCCTCTAGCTACTGCAAATGAACTCCAGATGTATGAACCATCCTGTGCATCTGGCTTTATGTGGGCACTGGGGAATGGAACTCGGGTCGTTAGGCTTTGTAGGCAGGCATCTTAACCTTCGAGCCATCTCTCCAGCCCCTCCTCACACATTTTGGGACCCTTCAGACTCCAAGTGACCTGGTCAGACCCACACTGTGCAAATCTTGGGGCCAGTGAGCTCCTGGAGAAGAGAGGGGACAGGTCTGGAATAGATCGGGTACACTTCCCTGAGTTTTCACTGTGCTCAGCTGGAACATCACTTCCTTTGGGGTCCTTATTCTTCACTTCATCACCCTTGGTGAAACTTGGCCCAGTCTCCTTGACTGCTCTTGAACACTCTGGCCATCTATCACTCCCCTTCTCGGTACTCCTCTACCCTTCCCCAAATTGCTCTTCAGCCAGCCCTCCTCGGCAGGATCTCCTGGCTCCCATTCCCCTTACCAGTCTCTCCAGAGCATGCGCCGCTGCATCCTGGACACTCACAAAAAGCTGTTCTGGGGTCACTGTATCCAAGAGTCCTGCCCGGGTCAGGGTCTCTAGCACTGAGGCTACATATGTAGAGTGTCAGGCTCTGCAGTACTAAATCTACCCTGAGACCTCCCTTCCCCAAGTGTCCAGCCATACCCTAGGCAGCAGTCTTCCGTTCTAGATACTACTCACCATGGCACTGAGCCAGGAGAAGATAGATCCCAGCTTCCTGGCACCGCCTGGCAAGCTAGGGTGGTGAGGCAGGAGGGTTAGATGAGAAGGACTGAGAAGGGTTTGTCCTCAGCCCATCTACCACTCACCTGTGCCACTTCCCTGGCCCCCGCAGCGTCTGCAAAGGTGACACCGCTGAAGTCTAGGATCACCACTCGGACAGGTTCAGCAACTAGGAAGGGAGAAGGCAGCAGGACCCAGATGCCTCTGGGAGTCATGGTCAAACTCCCTCCTTTCCTCCCATCTCACCTGCACCAGGTAGGCCACCAGGCTTTGGAGACTCCTAGAAGCAGAGAAGGATGACAGTAATCATATCCAAGACGCAGGCATGAACTTGCACTCCTCAGCACAAGCGCACACACCTAACTCTCAAAGTCCACACTCAACCTGAATCCTCACCTTTCCTCCTTCTCCAAGCCTCAGGTGCCACTGCAAGATGTGGCGGAACTGCCCACGAGTCCCAAAGTAGAGTGGTGTTGGATAGCTCAGGATGCAGAGACCCGGAATCTGAAGGAGCTAAGGCGTGAGAGAGTCAGAAACACCTGGTCCTGCTCCAGCCAGGCGTGGTGGCGCATGCCTTTAATCCCAGCACTTGGGAGGCAGAGGTAGGAGGATCACCACACCCTGAGACTACATAGTGAATTCCAGGTCATCCTGGGCTAGAGTGAGACCCTACCTCAAACAAGAAAGAAAAGAGAGAGAGAAAGAAAGAAAGAAAGAAGAAAGAAAGAAAGAAAGAAAGAAAGAAAGAAAGAAAGAAAGAAAGAAAGAAAGAAAGAAAGAAAGAAAGAAAGAAGAGAAAGAAAAGAAAAGAAACACCTGGTCCAATCTCCCCTCCCTTCCTTGGTCGCAGCCCACCCACCTTATGGCTCTCTCTTAGAGGCCTGTAGAGCTCTGTCCCCTCGGCCAGCCCAAGCACCAGGCACTGCACCCTAGGAGAGAAGCTGGGGTCAGGTTTCCAGCCTAGCTCAGCCTGACTAGAGTCACCCCTGAGCACCCTGCCCTCCAATCTCCACTCTGTTCATCTTTGTGCCTACCTTTGGGTGCGGCAGACCACCGTCATCATGGAGAAGACCACACCCACAGCTAGGCCCAGGTCCACATTCAGGGTCACTACAGCTACCCACGTGACCATCCACACAGCCTGCAGGACATGGATGTGGATGGATTACCCAGAAGAAAGACTGGAGTTCAAGGGCAGTGACTACTAGGACAAGTGACGAGGAGAGGTGGCCCAGGAGAAAGCAGGAGGCATGACAGAGTGAAGGGTTAAGCCAATGGGATCTAGACCAAACATAATGCTATCAGACCATATGCCAGTTTGGATGATGTAAATCTTCAGGTCTGCGCTGGGAGAGGGAAAGTTCAGAGGTAGAGAACTCGCTTAACATGTAGAGGCTTTGGGTCCATTTTTCAGTACCAACAACAAAAATGCCCAAACACAGCCAGGTGAGGTGGTTCACACATTTAATCCCAAAACTTGGGAGGTTGAGACAGGAGAATCACAGTGAGTTCAAGAACAGCCTGGAATTCAGAGTTAGTTTTAGGGTAGCCCAGGCTAGAGAGAGACTCTGCCTAAAAAAAAAAAAAAAAGATCCCAAACAAATATTCAAGTCTGAGGGGTCCAAGCCCCACCCTTCCCCTCTTCTCTGAGGTATGAGATCTGTGGATTAAAGAATTTAGGACCAGAATAATTGGCTTTTGTCCAGGACAGAGGAAAGGGATGCTGGGAGAATGGGAGAGGGCCATCTGAGGGGGGATGCCATTTCTCACAAAGTCCACCCGGCTGATGTGCCATAGCTGAGGAAGCTCCTGCATCTGGAAGAACATCTGGCGCATGCTGGAGATGTTAATGCAAGCCAGGACTGCCTTGGGGCAGAAGAGGCAGGCTGACTCCACGGGTATTCTGGAACACAGCCCACTCTCCCCCCCCCCAGAACACCCAGTCACCTTGCCTTTACCTTGGGCAGGTAGTAAAAGAAGGGTCTCAGCCACAGCAATGCCGACAGAACCACTATGCAGGAGAAGAGGCCTGCCAGCTGCAGGGAAGAAGGGACAGCGCCAGGGAGGGAGGGACCCTCCTCCAGTCCCACCCTGGCTTGGAAAGTGGGTCTCCCTACCTACTCGTTTCCTCTTCCTAGGAAATCTCCTTCCACAACGATATTCCTCACTTTCAGCTCCCTTCTGGATAGTCTGTCACACTCCTTCCCTTCCCTCACTAAATGCCCATCATTTGCCAGTTTTCTCCAGATGTCTGCCTTCAACCTCACTAATTTTGTAGCTCATTTCCATCTTAAAGTCACTATAAAAGCCGGTCTTGGTGGTACACGCCTTTTATTCCCCGCACTGAGGATGGCTCTGAGTTCAAGGCCACCCTGAGACTACATAATGAATTAATTCTAGGTCTGAGGCTGGTCTTGACCTCACTGTGATCCTCCTACCTCTGCCTTCCAAATGCTGGGACTAAAGGTGTGCACCACCACGCCCAGTCTAAGATTTTTTTAAGATAGGGTCTCACCATTTGGCATGATTAGCCTCAAGCTCCAGATCCTCCTGCCTCAGCTTCCCTAGCACTAGGATTACAGATGTGTGACACAATACCCCGCTATTACTGTTTTTTTTTTTTTTTGAGGTACAATCTCCCTCTAGCTCAGGCTGACCTGGAATTCACTCTGTAGTCAGGCTGGCCTTGAACTCACAGCAATCCTTCTACTTCTGCCTCCCAAGTGCTGGGATTTATTGTTTTTATTTTTATTTATTTTTATTTTATTTATTCATATTCAAGCAGAGAGAGAGAGAGAGCACACCAGGGCCACCGTCTTGTGGGTTTGCTTATGTGGGTACTGGGGAATTGAACCCGGGGCCTTAGGTACTGGAGGCAAGTGTCTTAACCACTGAGCCATCTCTCCATCTTGTATTTATTTTTAGCCATATCTGAGGCTCTCATGATCCTCTGTATTTACTCAAAAATTCCATCCTCTTCCTCATGCTCCCTCACATTCTCACCCTCCACTCTACAGATGCCACTGGCTAGCTCTCAAGCTTATACCTGGGCCTCTCAGTCCAAATGTCCCATTCTTTCTCTCCACCCAAGGACAATCTCTTACCTGGGTATTCCCACCGGCATCCACGAGTAGGCTGGTTGTGGCCAGCGTGGCCGAGTTGGGAAAGCAAGAGAAAAGGGAGGAAATGAGATTGGAGACACCATGGGCCAAGAGCTCCTGGAAGGATGGAGTGAGAAAAAGGCATGGGGGGTAAGGCTGAGGGGTCTCTTCTGAAAGAGGCTGTAGGTCCATAGTAGAAGTCACACCTGGTTGGGGTCAATAGTGTAGCTATACTTGTCTGCATAGATGGAGGCCAGGGAGGTAGACACAGCAAAAGTAACCAATGCGATGGGCAGCGAGTCAGCCAGTATCCTGTGCAGCTCAGCCACGTTGGGCAGGAGGGGTTGGGGAAATCTGAAAAGGGAAGAATCCATGGTGAGCTTGGGTGCTGCAGAGAATTAGGGAAGACAGAGCAAATAGGGCAACTCTGGACAAGGAGAGGGGTGGGGAAAGAAAACACTAAAGTTCTTCATTCTGGCTTACCCTCCGGGCAACAGTCCCACTACCTGGACATTGTATCTTGTGTCCAGAGAAGAGGTGAAGCAGAGCACTGAGGCCAGAAGGACCTGACAAAGAGAACACATTAGAGCCAAGACGGACATGAGGCCCTCAGAGGCAAGAAGACCTCAGCATGTAAGGGCTGGGTGGTTGCAGGAGTCTAGTCACTGGTGAGAATGCGGTGTGCTTGGAGTGAATGTCTGGCTGCTGGTTTACTGTGAAGGAGTGTGGGGATGGGGAAGAAGCAAGAGGTATGCCTGAGGCTACGCAGAGACAACTGGGCTGGAGACGTGGCTCAGTGGTTAAAGGGTTCCATTCCCCATACCCACATACAGCCAGATGCACAAGGTGGCGCATGCCCCTGGAGTTTGTTTGCAGTGACTGGAGTCGCCCCGTGCACCTATTCATATTCTCTCTCTCTCTCTCTCTCTCTCTCTCTCTCTCTCTCTCTCTCTCTCTCTCTCTCTCTCTCTCTCTCTCTCTCCTTGGAAGAGACAAACTAGAGGAAGTTAAGAGAGGGGGCTCCAATTGGAGTGATGGACACCTAAGGTGCACCCTGTCATTTCAGTCAGGGAAGATGTATTATAAAAGCTTCCTAGGTGGGGAATGATAAGATACAGTGAAGAAGCCTGGAGGTGCTGAAACATGAGGGACCGTAAGACAGCACCGTGGGGGGGGGAAGAGAGAGAGAGAGAGAGAGAGAGAGAGAGAGAGAGAAGAAATTGCGAGGTCTATTAGTGAGCTCTGAGAGAGGTGGGATCGCGGATTCTGGTGGGTCAAATGCCCTGGGAAGAGGCCATGAAAGGTACGAGTGTGAGCAGAACCTCTCGCCTGTGATCCCTCTGCGTTCCACAAGGAGGCGACCGCGGCCCGATGCTCCTGGGTGGGCAGAGTCCAGACCCGCCTGAGGCCCTCACTCACCATGACAACCTCCCCCGGGATCGGGGTGGGTAGCCTGTCCCGGAATCTCACATTCAATTCCTTGACCGGCACAAGCAGTGCCAAGCTGAGCGCCGAGATCGTCATTTCGGCGGGACTGCTCCGGGGCAGTGCCGTGAGCACGGCTGCCAGTGTCTGCAGGCAGAGGCGATGGACAGAGGACAGGGTGCCAGCGCTGACCGGCCCCCGCCCACCCTGCACCGACCCGCCAGATCCCCGCCAAGCGCGCTCTCTCCATGGGGCTTCTACCTCCGCAACGCCCTCCCGCAGCCCAGCTCTAGGAACTGTTTTCCCTCTTCCGTCCTTCTTCCCCTTTCCAATGCTCTCTTCCTGTGCAGAATTCTGAAAGCCTCTTCGCCCTTCTCCCAACCCCACCTTGAAGAGGGAGAAGCAGCCGATCTGGCGCGGTAGAGAAAGTCCCAGGAGGCTTGGCAGCTGGGACACGAGCACGTGCAGCGCGGCCCCACTGGTCAGCGCCTTGACCACAGGCTCGGACAGAAAGGTTGACAGGACGCCCAGCTGCAGCACGAACATCCCCAGCTGCGGGGCCGGGGCGGGGCTCACCGAGAGCCAGGGTGGTGCATCACCCCCCCACACACACACACAGGTCTACACCCCGACCCCTGCCTCCACCCCTGGCCGGCTGGCATGGATCCTGTCCCCAAGGCCGCCGGGCCTCCCTCACCATCAGCGCCCCGCTCACGAAGGCCAAAGCTGCAGCCGCCCCAACTCGCTGGGCCTCCAGCTGCTCTCTCTCAATTCCACTCAGGTTCCCAGCCAGGGGTTCGGGCACCAGCCGCTCTACCGCCGAGCCCGTCATGAGGCTGAGTACTGCGAAGGTTCCTGGAGCCAAGAACCAAGCGGGGATCAGTGGCATTGCCGCAGAGGGGGGGACTGGGGGGCAACAGCCCAGTGTGCGCAGTGGAGCGTTGGATGCGCAGTCAGACCCTCTCTCTTGAAAGGCTGCTTGTCCACTAAGTGAAGGTCACGGTGTCAAGAGCTGGTGCGGCAGCCAAGGAAGGAAGGGAGCACGCACTCTTGCAAAAAGGGCCCTGCAAACTTCCAGCCGACCGTGTGCTCCTGTGGAAGGTTCCATCTCTTCCTCCCCTTCAAGTCCCCGGGTTGTTTATTTTAACCAAATTTCTTGGGGGGGGGGAAGGTAGGTCCAAGTAAACTCCCGCTTCTTTGTACCCACTTCAGGAAGCATGCCTAGGTGAGAATTGGGTGGCAGGAGGGTGGGGGTTGAGGTAGGGACCCCAAGAGTGGGGGCAAGGAGGAGGGGAAGGCGAGAAAGTGCGCTTGGGGGCTTATAGAAGCGGTCATGGGCAGTCCTTAGCCACTCACCGGTGGACAGGTGTCTCCCGGTGCCCAGCAAGCTGTAGATGAGCACAGGAAAGAAAGACGTGTAGAGTCCAAACACAGGGGGCACAGAGGTCAGAAGGGCAAAAGCCATTCCTGGGGGAGAAATTGAAGGTGAGGTCTGAGTTTGGGGAGCATAGCCCAGTCCCTCACCAGACCCTGGGCAGCTGCCATAAGGAACAGCAAACGACAGAGGCGGGAACTAAGAGGTTAATGGGTCTCCGTGGGAGGTTGCGGTCACAAATCCTTGGAGGACCCACGTCCTAGGGGGTCAGCCTTTGTGCCTCTCTGCAATTCCCTGAGCCGGAACCCATCCAAGACGTCTCGCCGGATTGCACAGTTGAGGAGGGATGGGGGTGGGGATCTGAAGGAGCACCACGGTCCTTCTCAGGACCTGGCCCTCGGATCCCTCTTTCTGAACCCACGGGGACACTAACCCACCACCTTACTGCCTGATTCCCAGCTCCCCACGCCTTCTTCCCAACATCTGAAAGAGCTTGGATCCCCACAAGCTGGATTTGGGGCCTCTCACCCTGGGGCACGTGCACGACGCCCACGGTCACTCCGGCCACCGCATCCCCGAGCAGCCAAGCCCTCCAGCGGTAACGGGGCAGCCAGCGCAGCGGGGGCAACCGCGCTAGCAGCAGGCGCCGCGCCCCGGACCAGGAGCACGCTCTGACCCGGCGCCTCCACAGCCGGAGCAAGCAGGGCTCCGTCGGTAGATCCGGCTCCTGCTCTGTGCCCCCGAATTGCTGCTGGAACCGAGCCTGGGTGAGGGGTTCCCTGAGCCTGATGCCCAGCGAAGACCTAACGTTTAACGCCTCTTCTGAGCCGGAGCAGGTCGGGGGGACTAGTGACCCACTCATCTTCCCCTTGGCCCCCTCCAGCTCCACCCGGTCTTAAATACTCTTCCACACGCTAGCCCTGATCCCGCCTCCGTGAAGAGCAGGGTCCAATCCCGCCCTGTAGGGCGCCCTCGCATGGGGACCTCCATGGGTCAGGCTTGGGTCAAGAAAGTCCCTGCCTGTTAGGTAGCTAGGCGTTTCCTTAGATATCCTTAGTGGGATCTGATCTGCTATGAGGGTGGCCCCAACATCCACTGTTAACCACTGACCCCCACCTCTTCACGATGGGTTCCTACACCTTTGCACTTTGAGCAGACAGACAATCTGACAGTGGACATCCCCAGGGCTTGTCACCCCTCCCAACTTCTGGCACAGCCCCTGGAACAGGAGAGCCAAATGCCCTATTCTGGGTCCCTATGCATCGGTGTCCATGAGTCCCCTGGGCTCAGTCACGTGCACTGGGGCTTCCTCAGCAGACAATAGACTGCTGGGGTGGGAGGGTGAGGGTCCTTTTGGGTCCTTCTCTGAGTCTGCATCCTCCCAGCCATAGGACCAGAAAGCTCACCTGGAGGATTGGGATTCCCACCTCACACCAGGGCAGTGTGAAGGGCTTTACTGGCGTGTATTGAAGAGGGACAATGACAGAGACCTTCCACCACATATCTATGTAGAAAGTGGCCTAGTATAGGGGAAAGACTGAACTGACAAGAAATTAAGATTTTCTTAGGAGCCAAAGAGCCTTGGAGTACCATTTGTTACATTCAAGTGTTATTCTCAAAGTAGGCACTCAAAGCTACATGGTTATACAAGTACAAAGGGGTCCTTGATCTACCTCACATACCCTCATGGTCCTTGAACACAAAGGTTCTGAGATCCAGAGTCCTGCTGTTTGCTGTCATACCCTCCTCCACTCACAAGAGTCTTTTGAGACCCCCTCCTCATCACCCTCTGGTCCCCCAGTCTCTGATTCCAAAGGCTAGGGTGGGGTACAGAGAGGGTGGGTCTCTCCTCTTCAATTCCTCCTATTGTTCCCCAGAAATCTTATCTGGGCCCCACGTCCTGTCCCCCCCTTTTAGATCACTCCCCTCATTGTTGGACATAGGGACCTGGGACCCAAGGGAGGCACCAGCATCTCCTCACCCTCCCACCCCAGCAGTCTATTGTCTGCTGAGGAAGCCCCAGTGCACGTGACTGAGCCCAGGGGACTCATGGACACCGATGCATAGGGACCCAGAATAGGGCATTTGGCTCTCCTGTTCCAGGGGCTGTGCCAGAAGTTGGGAGGGGCGACAAGCCCCTGAGCTATCCACTCTTCAGGTCTGGATTGAAGAATCCCTGCCTACAAAGCTGAATCCAGGAACCATCTTACCACCTCCAAGATAGGAAGGGAGGCTGGGCTCCTCTCCACCTTCCCATCTTCCCTCGGCTGGTCATGGAAGCATCGGAATGAAAGGTACGCTGAGTAGTTTGTATTTTAGAATCTAGGTGTTGGTGTGTATGAGGGAGGTGATGGGCAGTCACACTACAATGAGTTTCCTGGTGGGGCCTAGACCACAGAAGGGATCTAGAAGCCAGAAGAGCTAAAGGGAAGAAGACATTTAGACTTTAGAGTTTTTTCTAAATCCCAGGTGTGGACCGAGTGCTGCAACTATAGGCGAGGGACAGGCTGGCGGTATCTTTTCTCTTCTACCCTGTGCCCTTCTCTTATCACCAGTCCTTCCTTCGATGGCTGGGGTCAAACCACTCCCATAACCACCCCACTGCAGCTTCTCCACCCCTGCCAAGACAGCAGCCTTAGTGATATTACAAAACCTTTATTCACAGAAAACTGGGAAAACAAAATCAAGCCCAAACCAGTCATGTTTTTTGTCCTACCCTTCCCCCCCCCTCGCCCTCCAAAGCCTCCATTTGAGAGAGCATGACACACACACAGGCTTGGAGCGAAAGAGTCTCAATTCCTTGGGTGGAAAGGAGTCTTTGGGGTCTAGGTACTGTCCTCCACGCTGACATCTCTAAGTTTTCCACCTTCCTCACACACCAAGAGGAAGGAATTCTGGAGTGTGGCCAGAAAGATTGCCCTGAAGCTCCTTGCAGAACAGGTGGCTGAGTCAGTACCATCCCCATCCTTCACCAGTTACAGCTCGTCTTCATCCAGCTTGGCAAGTCTGGCCTGGCAGGGAGGGGTGTCTGGAGTTGGAAGGGCTAGGGGAGAGTCATGAGGAGCCTGGGGGGTATCACTGAGCGCCTGAAGAAAGATTCAAGTCAGAGGATCAGTGAAGGCCATCAAGCCACCCTCATTCCCCGTTTAGGTTGAAACCCCAGCCAGGCCACCTCCCTGTTGCCCTCGAGTTAAACTGGAGGGGAAGAAGGCAAAGGATGGCTGGGAAGTATTAAGCAGAAGTTGATGGAAAGCAGGGATCCTTTGGGGAAGGAGAAAACACCCTCCCAGGTCAGGAGCTTCAGAGGATTCCGAGTTAACAAGACCATCCCCATTTTGTCCCTCTAAGCAGGCGATCCATTCCTCATACCTGTGTGTCCAGAGGCAGTGGGGCACTGGCTACCTCCTCTTTGGGCAACAGCAGCAGGGAAGGGAGAGAGCCATTGATAGGTGTGTGTGTGCTGACCTGGGCTCGGTCTCCAGGCTGCATTCTCCAGGGGCTCCCCACCCATGGCCCTCCAGGCCGCCCCAGGCTGTTGGTTTGGCTCTCCCGCCTCTGGTATTCAATAGGTGACTGCAATGCTGGGACAAAGCAGGGAAGGAAGAAGTGTTGCAGCAGACAGAAGGGTTCCTCTCCCTGGGATCTCTACTTGTGCTCCCTCCCAAGTCAGCCAAGAGGAAGTGTTTGGGGCTTTAGAGGGTTCTGACAAGGGAGTAGAGAGAAACCCAGCTCAGAGTTAGGGGTTGGAGATTAGGCAAGGAGGGGTTCAGGAGGTCACATGGCCAAGGAGGAAGAAGAGGAGAAAGAAGAAGAGGAGGAGGAGGAGGAGGAGGAGGAGGAGGAAGAGGAAAGAACTTCACCATTGAGAAAGTCCCGCTGGCTTTCAAGGATCTGAGCCACTTGCTTGATCCAGGCCTGACTGACCGCAGGGTCTGAAGCCTGCAGGACGTATCGTTGGATCCCACCCTCAGGCCCTCTGGAAGTCAGTGCAAAGCGGCAGGAGTCACCTTGGAGGTTCCCCTCCAGTCCCAGGCAGCTCACCTGGATTGGCAAATCAAAGAAACCTCAGAGTCTGCAGGGTCCACCAGCACACTCAAGAGCCAGACATCTTGGAGGCCTCCCTCACCTTGATGCTGCTCTTGTACACGTAGCCAGGCTGTGCAACCCCTCGAGCTCCTCCTCCCAGTGCCTCGCTGAAGATGACAATTTGCTCAAAGAGAAAGACACGCCTCTCTCGACCCCGGGAAGAGAGTAGACCCCCAGCCTCGGGCTCTGTGACCCAGAAAGTGTCCTGGCCCAAGAGCTTCCCCTGAGCTGTCAGTTTGCCCTAGAACCAACAGACATGGCCTTTGAGAATGCATCAGAGGAAAAGGGCGTCTGCCCCTCCCTCCCTTCCCAACACTTTCACCCTGGTGTTTCCCCAGGGCTAAGAGCACTGCCCTGCTGGCATCCCGTCCCAACTTCCTACCTCAAATCCCCGCAGTCTCCCCAGGGACATCATATCGTTGCAGCGCTTGGGCACAAAGCACATGACCTCTACAGCTTGCTGGAATGCAGGTGACAGGAGCATAGTTGGGCAAAGGGAGTCATTACTGGGTAAGAGCCCTCCTCAGACAACTGTCTCTTCACACACCTCCACCCTATCAGCCTCCCCCTAAAAACCAGACAGATCTGAACCACCAGTGGCTGGTTGGGAATCCATGATGCTAAGAAGATACAGTGTGCCCTGGAGGGCCTTGGGGTCCTCACCTCAAGCTCCTCAGTGTCCATCCCGGCTTTACTGTAATACTTTAGGAGATCCTATGACACAGAGAAGACATGCTCAGGGAAGTCCTGAGCACAGCCTCAGAAGACCTCACACCAGGCCCTGAGGACACAGGTGAGGACCTCTGCAGAGCCTTTAGAGCCCTGGAGAGATGATGGGAGCCAGCTGTGCCTCCAGGAAAAGGTGGCCCTGACCTTGAGCAACAGCTGGTACTTCATGATGCGCTGCACCGGCTTGATGAGGAGGTCATTGAGTTGTAGACGGTGCCCCAGCTGCTGCCTGAGCTCCTGGAGATAGGAACACGGTATGTATGCGGCCTTAAAAGCCTGTTCATGATTCTGCCCTCTGCCCAAAGCTCCTCAGCCACTGACCTCAAAGTAGCTGTCCCCAAACTCGGACACCACATGTTCTGACTTGGGCTTGTTCTGACAGTATACGACATACATATGCAGCCGACGCTCCTAACAGAGGAAATGTTGAAGAGAGAGCAGGGTAATGATAAAAGACAGGAACATCTCCACAAGCCCATGCCCTGCTAAGCCACACCCTCCCAGGCCTCACATGTTTGATGAATAGCTGAGCCAACCAATCAGGTTCCTTCAAACACCGCTGGAGCTCCTGCAGGAAATAGCTGAAAGAGTTGTCAGAGAAAAGCAGATCAAATACATTTTTAAAGCCCTTACTTCCATCATACATCCCCGATTCTCAGCTATGTGCCCTAGTTTCACTCTACAAAATCCAAAGCTTCTTTGGGCCACAATGTGTGTGGTTGGGATAGACAGACTGAGACAGAGAGATTCCCCAATGAGTGCCTCTCCCCAGCACCTGCTCTCAGGGCTCCACCACTCACTCTCTGTGCCACTCGTAGATTTGCTGAATATTTCCAAACACAATCCTGTCACGACCTCGGAGACTCTCGGGGACCCCCTGGGCCGCCATGGTAGCCATGTAACCCTGTGGGAAGGTTGAGATGGGAGCATGAGCATTTAGCCCAAGTTCTGGTGGGATCCACCCACGCCCAGGTGTGTCTGGGAAGGCGATGCAGACAGGCACTGGAGCATCTCCTGAAAATATCCCCAGGCAGAGGGAAAGGGCGAGT
The DNA here is from genome assembly GCA_004024765.1 of Zapus hudsonius. Taxonomy (NCBI): domain Eukaryota; kingdom Metazoa; phylum Chordata; class Mammalia; order Rodentia; family Dipodidae; genus Zapus; species Zapus hudsonius. The sequence continues at coordinate 71,775 of PVHP010002690.1, forward strand.
TGGGCCAGGGCTGGGAAGGAAAAAGAGGGGCTACCTCCACAATCAGCCCCAAGTCATCCACATACATTTTCTCTGTTTCTACCAGCTCACTCAGGACATACCTAGGAAGGGAGCAGAAGGGTGCCCCCACTTCAGAGTCTGGCCACATCTTTGGTTTAGCCTGTTCCTCCCTTCCATCCCCACAGCCACCCTCAGAGACTTCTATCTAAAATGTGAGGGATGGGTCTTGCGGAAGTTCTGCAACTGGGGTGGGAACTGTGGACTTACATGCTCCTTTCCAGAGCCTTCTTCTTCTGTTCCTCCTCATTCTCAGGAGCTTGTGACAAAGTCTCCTCTTCAGGTGGCTGGAAGGAAAGAACGTTCTAAGTTAAGTAAATGAATGCCTTTTTGGGTGTGGAGAGCCTTCTCAGATCCATACCCCTCCTTGCTTCCCTCGCTCTCTTTCTTACCATTTGCATGTATGGGTGGTGCACATGCATGTGGTTTTTTTTTTTTGTTTTGTTTTGTTTTTTTGTTTTTCAAGGTAGGATCTCACTCTAGTCCAGGCTAACCTGGAATTCACTCTGTAGTCTCAGGGTGGCCTTGAACTCATGGTGATCCTCCTACCTCTGCCTCCTGAGTGCTGGGATTAAAGGCGTGCACCACCATGCCTGGCTTGCATCTCGCATGTGTGTTTATATGTGTGAGTGTGCATTCACATGTGTACACGTGTGTGTGTGTGAAGCCAGAGGTCAATGTCAAGTACCCTCCTCCATTGCTCTCAACTTTACTCTTTGAGACAGGGTCTCTGGCTGAACCTAGAACTTACCTATTTGGACTTAGCCTTTAAGTATCAGGGGTTTGCTTTCTCCATTCCCCAGTGTTCAGATTACAGGCACACCATCATGTGTGTAGTGCTGGGGATCAAAACTCAGATCCTCATGCTTGGTAGCACTCAGTTTACCCAATGAACCAGAGCTAGATCTCCAGCTCTTTCTCTCTTCTCCCTCCCTCCCTCCCTCCCTTCTTTCCTCCTTTCATTGTTTTTTAGATAAGATCTTAGGTAGCCTAGGCTGGCCTTGAACTTGATATGTAGCCAAGAATAGTCTTGAACTCCTGGTCCTCCTCCCTCCACCTCCCAAGTGCTGTGATTACAAGTGTTACCACCAGGCCCAGCTCTATTTCTTCATACCTGTGCCTTATCTGAAGGACCCTCCAACAGTGTGGTCAACAAGGTCAGTTCTGGCAGTTCCTCTCCTGTGGCTAGAGTTGGCTCTAGCATCCAGTTCTGAGACCACAGATCAAGGGTCAGAGGTCATGAACAGTAGCTGAGTTCCCCAATGACCAGTCATCTCAACTCATGTCCCTCCCAAAGTTTTGCAAAAATGTCATACATGCTTCTGTGACACTCCTTGCTCACCTCATATGGTCCTGCTTGACCACTGTCTGCCTCAGTTTCCAAACTGAGACAATGTTTGGAATGATCCAACCATCTCCTCAGGCCACTGACTGGCCCTGGGGGGCCAGGGGAACAGGGATGAGAGCTGAGGCCAGAGCTGGGTCCAGAGGGGGCAGCTAGACCCGAGGCAGCAGAAGCCGATATACTTCCCTCACTACCAGCAATGGAATAGGCTTCTAATGGGGGAAAAGAAAGGAGGTGATGGATACTGCCCAGTTCCAGACTCAGGGTCTCAGGAGAATTCCTAGGCTGCCTTCCTCATGACATTCAACCCTTCTCTCCCAAATGGCCACCCTCATTTAAGTTAGCTAGGATAGAAATCTTCTCCAGGGCACCCTGAGGAGGAAGTACAGCAACACCCCCCTCCCCAGTTCCATGTGGAGATTCCCCATATCCAGAACAGAGCATAAATATGCGGGTGGGGGCAGCCATCTGGGTAGATACTGGAAAGTGGGGGTAGCCATCTGCTTTCCTACAACCCTCCCCCTTCCAGTGGGTACAGACCATTCTCAGGCAAGAGGAAAGAACAAAAGATCTGAGTCCGTCTGCCACCCCCAGACCCCTCCTCCACCTCCAACTGCAGTAATTACTATAAAAAGAAACTTGGGCAGCCCACCTTCCCAACACATGCACAAAGCCAACAGAGGGGGCAGTAAGAACACCTCAGCAATTGAGGGGAGCTGCGATTTGAGTCCTTATAAAGCCCCGTGGGGAATCCCCTCATTCTTCGCCCTTCCATTCCCCGGTCCCTTTTCGGATGATGGAGACACACGGTTCTGGGTGAATTTTCCCCTCGTATCTAATGGACTATGAGACAGAGACGAATCCTATGCCCCTCCCCAATTTCCTCAACTTGAACTAACAGACCTGGAGGAGAAGAGACCCTAGAGATCATGTTAAATTACTTTCCAGGAAAACACACCTAACAGGTTCCAGCTCTAAATCCCTAAGGCCAGGGCAAGCCAAGCTGCCTCGAACCCGGCCCAAGCCACCCTCCCACTCAACACTGGGGCCCCTGCCACCTCGAACTCACCACGTCCCCCCCGGGCGAAGCAGCAGCCGCATTTTGCCAGCACTTTTCGAATCACTCGGGGACAGGCACAGCGACCCCCTTTGTGCCCCCCCCGCATGGCGCCCGGGGCCCCCCGCACCCCCCACCCGGGCCGGCCATGCAGGAGGAATCAGGGGGGCCGGGGCGGGGACGGCGCTCGGCGCGCACCCCCCCTCCCTCCCACCGGGGTCCAGGCTGGGGGAGGGGGAGGAAGGGGGTGCGGAGCGGGGGTCCAGGAGTAGACGGAAGTCGGGTCTGGAGGAGGGCTGGGGGCTCTGGAGAGAGCGCCGTGCGGGGCCGGGCCGCGGAGTTGGGCGGGGAGGGTTTCCGGAACCCTGGCGGTGCGGGCCCAGAGTCCAGATGTCCAGCCAGGGGGAGGGATGGTGGGGACGGCTGGGCCGGGATGCGGCGGCAGCTCCAGCCCCGTCTCCGGCCTGGGCTCGGGGGTGGCTCTAGGCCCGGGAGGGAGGAGCGGGGCCCCTGGCGCTGCGCGGGTCCAGGCCGAGCGGAGAGCCCAATAACAGGCCGGGCCGCGGGGCCGCGGGGAGGGAGGGGCCTCTGCGGCTCGGCTCCGCCCCTCCCGCGCCCTCCAGCCCCCCCCCCCCCCCCCCCCCCCCCCCCCCCCCCCCCCCCCCCCCCCCCCCCCCCCCCCCCCCCCCCCCCCCCCCCCCCCCCCCCCCCCCCCCCCCCCCCCCCGCTCCCATCCCCGTCCCGTCCTCACCCCTCCCGGGCCCGCTCCTGCCCCGGTCCCTCCGCATCACCACGCTCCCATCCCCGTCCCAGTCCTCCCCTCCCGCCCAGCTTCCACCGCATCACCACGCTCCCATCACCGTCCCGGTCCTCACCCCTCCCGGGCCCGCTCCCGCCCCAGCCCCCCTCTTTCCCGCATCGCCGCTGCGCCCGGCCGCGGGGCGCTGGGCTGGGGGCTGAGCCGGGCGGCGGGCTCGGTCGTCCCCGTCGCCTCCGAGGTGAGGGAGGGGCTCGCTGGATGAAGCCCCGGCCGGTGTGAAGGTCCCGGGGCTGGGACGGTCTCGGGGTGAATCAAGCCCCCCCCCCCGCTAGGGGTGCGTGTGTGGGGAACACAACTCAGGTGCCGCCCTCTCGCCGGACCCTTCTTTCCTCCAGGCCCGGGACTCTAGCGAAGACTAATCGCCAATTAAGGCGAAGTCCTGGAGCCCGAGCTGGCCGGGGGCCAGGGGTGGGGCGCGGGGACACTCCGCCTGCAGGGGCTCCGGACCGGCTTCTTGGGGGACACACCGCGGACTTAGAAGGGAAGGGAAGCGTGGCGCTCTCGGCGATTAAATTGGCCCTATGCAAATTAGATGCCCACCTTCCTGCTAGTAAGAGCAGGATGCGTCTGAAATCGGCCCTTAGCGCAGAGTGGCGACTGTGCCCCACCCTAGCCCAGCTTCTTACCGGGCTCCGGAGCCCAGGCGAAGACCTCGGGTTCGCGACCCCCTTTCTGATCCCTCTCGGAACCATCACTCTTGGTCCTGGTACTCTCCGGCCCTAGGGGAGCTCTATTCGGAGCCTGGGGGCGCAGAAGGGCTGTAAGGACCCTTCCTTCCCTCCCTTTCCCCTCCCCTGCTGTCAGAATCCACGATGTCATGGAAGGGTGTCCCAGAATTTGGCTATGGCCCTCATCAATAACGAAAACTTATTGATCTCTGAGACTGCCCCGCATAACTTTTGTTTGCGGGTAAAATGAGTTGTGGGGTGAAATTCTTAAGACCCCTAAAGACCCCCAATCCCACCTCAGTCCCGCCTTCTTACCCCCTCCTGCCCGGGTACGGCGCATGCGCGCAGCATGCCCCCCATGACCCCCAGTATCCGGTCAGTACGGCCAGGGGCGGGGCGGTCCGGGGGCTTCATGCTGGACCCCTACCCTGCTTCAAGTTTCAGGACCGAGGGGGCACGGAAGCTGGGGGGCTCTGAGGACTGCGTGCGTCCGGGGAGTTGCTGTTACCGAATCCGCCCCCTGCCCGGCTCCGCCCCAACTCCCCCCACAGCCAAACTTCGCCAAAGGGGTAGGGTGGTTCCTTTCTCCACAAACGTAGTTCAACAACAAACCAACCCTCTGAATCCCGATTCCATCTTAGAAGGGTGGCCCAGGACTTCCCAGGCTTGTTAGAGCCCACTACTAGCTGCACCCCATTTCCCAGGGTCTTTGGGAGGGAAAAGTACCACGAAGGCACGCCGAGATTTCCCACCACCCCTTTTCCCCTCTCAGCAGGTCCTGCTCGCTCCCCAGTCCAAGAAACAGACCGGGTGTGGCATAGAGAGTTGCATATTTTACTTTATTTTTATTAAATTAAAAGCTACAGTCTGGCAGCGATTCCAGAACAGGGTGAGGAGGCTCCTTATAGGGGGCAGAGAAGAGCAAGATAAAGACAGACTGACAGACACAGGAGAGAAAGGACAAGGTTAAGGTAGGAGAACTGTTATCTTAAGAACATACAGCTGGCTCCGTGGGTTGGGGGCTCAAGTCAGTCCAAAGTGGAGCAGTACTTAGGGGCTGGAGTTCTAGAGACCCCATCCTCCCCACCCAGGTCCTTTTTCAGCGTAGTCACTGGAGCACAGCACGTACCAGGAAAAGCCAAGGGCACTGGAGGGGCCAGGAATGGGGAGTATATACACGGGATGCAGGGAGCAGAGCTTTGAAGACCAGCCTCTGCTAGAGAAGGGTGGCTCACAGGGCGCACTGAAGCACTTTGCCAATGGGGACGGGGAAGGGGTTGCCCCCTTCCCCTCTGAACTCCCTCCCAAGTCAGTCAGGTCCCCTCCTTGGTGGGTGTGGGGGCAAAGGGAGAGAGGAGAACAGAGGCTTCCATTGGATCCTGTAGAGGACAGCAGGGACCTTGACAGAAGGGATGTCCTTCAATCATCTGTGATCCCCTTGGCTCTCAGCTCCTCTTGCACCCGGGTCAGGTAGGTGGGGTCTGGATACCCAAACCTGGGAGCAAACAGAAATGAGGTTCAGGGTTAGCTGTGTGGGCATGCTCTTTTGCACTCTGCTCTCTCTCATTCTGAGTGACGCAGTAGAAGCCAAATTCAGACCCCTCCCCTCTTCCCCTGAGGAGGGAGTACTTCCAAACCCAACATAATTCAGCCTGATTCTACATTTGTAGGTTAAACTGGACATATCAAAACCAGCTTGGAAACAGACTGCATAGATGGCAGGATGGCTGGGGTGGTCCTCTCCAGTTAGGAGACGCCCAGAGGAGAGAGAGGATGGCTCTCCCTCAACGGAAATGGAGAAAGGGGAAGAAGCCAAGAGGATGGAAATGAAGAGGAGTCGCACAGCTGGGGTCCCCCTGTGCAGCTGGTCTTGTGGTGGATATCATTCCAGGTGATGACATTCGGTCTCCCTGTGGTCATGGACGTGCCGATAGTGAAGGTGAGACGCTGGTCAAATGCCTTTCGGAACAGGGTCAGCACCTTGTTGCCCTCGGGGCAGTCCGGGAGGTAGGCCACCCGAGTGGTGCCAGGATACCGAACTCCTGGGTTTGGGTGTTCAGCCTTGGAGGGAGAGGAGTCAAGAGTGGCCAATGAGCAGCTGCACATTAAGGCCTGGTGCCAGTGGAAGGTCACCCTGGCCTGCTCTCTGTCCGTGCACACACACCCCCCCCAACAGGCTTAAAGCCGCTCAGAAAGGAGCAACTCTCGGGCCAGAGCAGTGGAAGCCTATTTGTGGACATAATTCTTTTTTTTTTTTTTTTTTGGTTTTTCGAGGTAGGGTCTCGCTCTAGCCCAGGCTGACCTGGAATTCACTATCTAGTCTCAGGGTGGCCTTGAACTCACAGCAATCCTCCTACCTCTGCCTCCCGAGTGCTGGGATTAAAGGCGTGCATCACCACGTCTGGCTATGGACATAATTCTTATTAAGAGGCTCTTCTGGCCATCATAATCCCTCAAGTCGCAATTCAGCGGCAAATGGATTCTCAGAAGTGATGGAAGCTGGTTCTTTTTCCAGGTAACTCAGCAGAAATGTAAAGACTAAGAATAATTTATTATTCAGCATTTCCTCCTCTACCTGAAAATACTAATGTGTCTGCCGCTGGCTAACCTGTTTTTTTTTTTTTTTTTCTATTTCTCTTCAGAGCATCATCATTCTTCCAACCAGAAATAGACATTCCTCTTCATCCAGTAGGAAGACACCTCCATGCCCTTGGCCACTACTGTTTTAACCTTTCTCTCATCAAGCTGTTACTGCTCCATAAATGTGAAATGGAGTAACCTCCAGCCAAGCCAGGACAGTCAGGTGCTGGCCTGCGCCTGGACCATTTCCACAGAATTTACCTTGGCCAGGAATATTGTCACATTCATCAGGGAAACACAGTTGCTCAACCCTTTCTCTCATACCTAGTTTTTATGGTTATTTTTTTTTGCTGGCTTAATTGTTATTTGGGGGATGAAGGAGGAGTAGGACTAAGTTCATGGCTTCCCATATGCCAGGGACATGCTCTCAGAGCTACACCCCAGGCCTCATACTTGATTTTTATGCGGGCTTTGGGGTCATGAGAATGGAAAAGCTGTGCCTCAAGGGGACCTTCCAGCTCCAGAGCACCAAGTTGGAAAGCATACTAGGAGAGAGCTGTATGTCACATCCACCAACACACTCCCCCCACCCAGTTTTCTACGGTCAGAGAGCAAGCTTGGGGAATATCAAGGGTAGGGAGGACTATGGTCTTCTTACCCCCTGGACACCAGGCGGGAAGACGTACTGGATGACAATGGTGCCGTACTTCTCATAGCTGGGCAGTAGGAGGGTGGCGTCCTTGGAGACCAGCATCCGCCCATTCTGGGGCTGGTTGCCCACCAGCTGCCCATAGAAGCGGCCACACATGGGGCAGGCCTTTTTCACCTGCAGGGCCCGGGTGATACAGCCCTCGCAGAATGAGTGCCGGCACTTCTCTAAGGTCTTGGCATTTTGGATCTCCCCTAGGCAGATGGGGCAGGTGCTCTCCTGCTCTTCAGTCTCCTCCCGAAGGCGGGGAGGAAGAGGAGGGGGCAGGGGAGGGGGAGGAGGGGGGAGCCCTCTTGCCCCTGGAGGCAGGAGTGGGGCTGCTCGTAGAGGAGGTGGGCCTGGGCGATGCAGCTCAGGGTGCTCCCCACCACCCCCCAAAGCCAGACAACCCATGAGCTCCCCCTGCCTCTGAGCTTTCTTCAGCTCTTTCTCAGCCTCTTTGAGCAGCCCTTTGAGAGCCTTCCTGGCCAGATAGAGCCCGTTGGGAGGGGCTGGGGGAGGGCCCTGTGGGGAAAGCTGGAGAACATAGATGTCAGAAGTCTCGCCATCTATGAGGATGGACACTCGGTGCTCCTCCCGAAGCCGGGCCAGCCGGGCTGGGGTCTCCTTGCTCAAGAAGTCCCACACAGGCTTGGAGACAGTCACTTTGTTCTTGCAGGTGCCTCCACAGGCTGCCATTCTGGACAGGACGAACGACACTGCCCCCAGGGTGAAAGGGACTCAGGGTGGGGGGTCCCCATTTGACATAAATGCCTCCTACTTTGGGTTCCTTCCAAACCCTGTATTAGCTCTGTACTTTCAAAGTCCAACCCCTAAGCCCTCGTGCAAACTTATTTTCTGTCTCCCTTTATTGCCCACAGCCCCAGCACCCACTGAGGAGCAAGAGTTGCCACACTTTCCACACTTTATTATTATCTAAACCAAGCCTTCTCCCAGGATCACAGTAACAGCTGGCCCCTCCCCTGGGGTGAAAACTGGGGTCTCTTCAACAGGGGAGGGAGGTTTTCCCACCCTTCTTTTTGCTCACTTTGATCCTGAAGAGCTTAAAATTGGCATGCAGGCTCACTCTTTCTTTCCCTGCTTGCTACTTGTAGGATGTGTGACCTGGTGGGATGGGAAGGAAAAGGGGAAAGTGAGGAAGTGCTTTCCCTCCCAGCAGACCGGAACCTGGGAACACTTGAAACACTGGAGTAAGGACTGAGGTTCTTTCGGATACCTGAAGAGTCCATGGAAGATGGTCGTATCAGAAATCCCTCTATGTCCACACTCAGCTGAGCAGACCTGAGGGCAAGGAGAAAAGAAAAGCGGTATGATGACGAGGGCGATCACTTCCCCAGCCAGCCCAGAAACCAAACTCCGACTTCCTCTCTTCCTGTGCAGAACTCCATCCCCAGCCTGGGTCTGGCTCTCTCTAGCTGCTAAAGGGATCTTCTCCGGCCTCCCCAGCCGTGAGGGTCTCAAGAGCGCCTACAGCAGGCAAGACAGGGAGAGAGACAGGCCCTCCGGTTCTCACGACCTCCTCAGGGACATTTCTTAGGCTCCCCAACTCCAAGACTCGCTCCAGAGGGGGAGCCTTCCCGGGGAGCTATCTCGGGCCTCTGCTGGTCTGTCACGGATGCCAGCCAAGTGGCCGCGGGCCCTGTGACAACAAAGTTCTCTCTGTCACCTCGGGAGCCAGCACACGCAGCGCCGCCCGTGGGCTCCCTAGTCTGCGTCTAGGAGGGCGGGGCTCGCAGGGTCCGACTCGTTCCTCCGAGCGCAGCCCAGAGAGAACGAGGGGCCGCCGGTGGGACCTCAGCTTCTCGGCGGACACCCCAAAGGCCGGGTCCCAGGAGCCTCCAGAGGAGCTCGGCCCGGGGGCGGGGCCCGGCTCGAGGACTCCGGGGCCGGCGCTCCAGGCCCTCCTTCCCGACGGGGTCCCCGGGCCCCGCCGAGGCGGCTCCACCCCCCGCCCCCCACGACCTCCGCCCGGCCCGACCCGGAACCACCTCCCCGCGCCCCCCCCACCGGCGGGTCTGGGCCGCGGGCGGAGGGGAGGGCGCCCGCCCCCCGCCGCGGCCCTCGGAACCCCCTGGAGGCCGCGGGGCCCGGAAGGTGACCGGTCCGCCCCGGGGGGCGCGCGCGGGCGGGGGGCGCGGCGCCGGGGGAGCGGGGGGCTCGAGGGGGCGCCGGCCGGGCCCGGGGGCGCGCGGTGGGTGTGGGGGCGCCGGGCTCACCTACCTCTCGTCAGCGCCGCCATTGCCGGTCACATGACTGAGGCTGTTGCTGGGATGACGGTCCGGCCTTAGCAACAAGGGGGGGGAGACCTCGAGAAGGTGGAAGGGGGTGCACGGGGGGGGCCGAGGGAAAGGGAGGGAGAGGGTTGCACCCCCGGCCCCCTCGCGGGGCTTCCTTGGACCCCTCTACCCGGGAGCCCCTGCCCTTCCGCCCCAAAACAAAAATGGAGGCGCAGCTCCAGGGCTTGGAGGAGGGGTGCGTCATGGAGCCGGGGTCCCCCCAGGAGCCGGCTGGCGGCGGGAGGTGGGTGGAAGGGGACCTGCAGGGGACAGCGTTTTGCAGTCGATTGCTAGAAGGGCCTTCCTTGGAGGAAGATGGTGGGGTGGGAAGTCTTAGCACAAAAAGAAACCATTGGTGCTACAAAATAAACAAACCCCGTGATGAAGCTGCTGCAACCCCTCCCTCAACCTCTTCCAGGGTGACCTCCTGTGACCCCAAGCCCGGTCCCGAACTGGGACTGGTGACCCTGGATTTTCTCTCCACACACAGGGACACAGACTGGGGCAGAATGGAAATGTCTTTACAAATGACTTCGGGTGGCGGTGGTGTCAAGTGCGTGGTTCAAAGAGTTAAATTTTTTCAAAGAAAAAAAGCCTCTCCTCGGCTTCCCACATCGGAGCGTCTCCGCCCCCAATCCAACTGGATTCCCTGGGGCCACATGGAGCCAGGTTTTCCCACCAGCCAGAAGACCTCCTCCGCCGGCCCGGTCACACTGAGGCTCCCAGACTGGCAGCCATCGTCACCGCTTTTCACTCCGCCCTGCACTGGACACTGTCCTTCCTTTCCCAGGACCCCTCCGCACCCTTCCTATTTCCAAGCAGAGATGAGATTTCCCAGGAAGCCTGGGGACCACAGAATTCCTTCTCATTCAGCTGGTAGGCTGAGAGGTCCACTCACCTTTAGAGATGGAGGCGGCCTACCAGAGCCCTGGGAAGAACTAATCACCCCACTCCTCCCTGCCCATCACCGCTGTGGAGTTCCCACAAAGTTGATGGATGTGTTACGCCATTCCCACGTCCATCCCCAGTTCGTAGAAACCCACATTCTTAGAGGCCCACACACCTTGAATATCAGAACACCTCAACTGGTTTTTGCACCCCTAAGCAGATTTAAAAGGGGAGGGGGTAAAAAGGCATTTCGGTAGAGGAAATTGATTTATTTTCTGTATCATGATAGTAATGGGAGTAAATACACAAGGTTTTCTTTTATTAATAAAACAAAGACAAAACCAGAAACAACAAAGATGACGATTACTGCCCATGATTACTGCCTCATGGTCAGAGATCCAGTTCTAAAGACCCATGGCTGCTGGTATCACAGAGTTTTATTGCATTCAGCAGGGAAAAGTTGACCATGGAAATGAAAGGTCCAGCAGGCCAGGTCAGACACTGAGGGGCTCCAACCCGACTGAGGCTCTTCTTGCTACTTCCTTTGGAGGAAAGGTAAAGGGGGGAGCTTCTCCCTGAAGGCCTTATGGCTTCTTAGAACTGGATACAGAGCAAAGCAGCTTTGCACCCCCGGAAGTGTGGAGGCCTCAAGGAGTATGGGGATAGCAAGAACGGGTGTTTAAATCCCATTTAGTTTTGTGGAGAAGTGAAGACAATCTCATCTCATTAGTCTTCTATATTCTATTTTTTGAGACAGGGTCTGACTGTATGTATCCCAGGGCTATCCTGAAACTCATTATGTAGCTCAGGCTGGCCTCCTGACTCGGCCTCCCAAATGCTAGGATTACAGGCATGATCCATCATGTCTGCTGGGTCCTCTACATTCTGAGAATATCGTGCATCAACAGTGATCTCTGGAGGGGGCCTAGGGGCTGAGTTATGGCTCTGACTCCTCTCTGGGGGTGGAGAGTGAAGATGACAAAGAAAGCCATCTGTCCCCTGGGAAATACATTAGCAGTCAAAGAGGAACAGAATAACAAATCCAACCAGAGAGTTTGAGAAAAGTTTGAGAAAGGTAGGGAATGAAGTGTGATAGGTATATATGTCCAAAGGACAGAGAGGTTCCCACTCAAGCCTTCTATCATCTTGAAATGACCTGGGTACAGCTATTTCCTTCTGCTAGAAATAAATCTTGGAAAAATCTAGACAGGGAGAAAGGTTATTTGACACAGAGAATGAACCTTGCACTCTGACCTATCATCTCAGCCTTCAAAGCTAGCCACACACCCCGACTGAAGGGTTCCAGCCCCAGCGAAGGTGCAAGGTTCTGAGGAAGTGCTGCAGGTGTAGCACACCTGCACTCAGGCTTGAATACTTCTGGCATCTCTGGGCTCAGCACCCGTAAGTACACATGGGGAAAGTGGGGTGGGAGGAGAGACTGGAGAGTAGTCAACCCTTGACAGAGACCTCTCCATCCTCTGCATAGTCACAAAAGTCCGCCTAGACCCTCCTCTGTGAGGTGCCCATTTGCTCATTTTCTGTCAAAAGTGAATGCCTGCACCCACACCATAGTAACCTGAAAGCCTCCATCCCAGGGCCTATACCAGGAGGGAAGCAGCCCACAGAGAGTTCCATAAAACTATCAGCAAAACCCAGGCACTCCAAGTTCATCCACAGATCAAAGTGCATCCAGAGTAGTTGCTTGAGCCATGTCCACTGTCCAGTCAGGTCCTGAAGATGGCACACAACCCCCTACCCTCAGCTCTTCCTATTTTATAGGAACAGAATATATTTCAAAGATCAAGGCACTTGAGAGTCAACAGCAACACTCTAATGAAGCAAGAGGGCTTGCTGGGGGTAGGGAGAGAGGACAGAAAAATGGACGAGGGGAGAAAAGACATTGTATTTCTGGGGCCAGGAAAAGCCTATCCACCAAGATGGACCCTGCAGCCTAAATTTAGCAAAGGAGGAAGAGAAGTGGCCAAATGTCCAGTTCCCCACAGCCTCTCAGAACCCCACCACCTTGAACACAAAGCAGCAGTCACCACGCAGTCAGGCAGGCTCTAGGCAAAGATGTTGGTAATAAAATCCAGGAATCGCTTAGCATACTGTTCAGGATGGACAGTAGAGATCTCTGCCCCCGCCTGTGAGAGAAAGCACGTAACAACTTGTCAGGGGCGCCACCACCTTCCTCACTCCCCACCCTTCCCTCCTTCAACCACCCCACTGCTCTCACACAAGAGGCTGTCTTCCCAGAGAATAGTCAAACCAGGAAAGACTGGAACTCTTACCCCATGCTTGACTGTTTTGGCTGCATGAGCTGCTTTCTTCTTAGCATCATACTGTGTCAAGATGTCAATGAGGCCCATGAAGTATACCTCCTTCTGGGGGGCCCCTGGGGAGAGAGATAATAATGAAGACAGAGTATAGTTCCAATGGAACCTGTTTTGTCGTGAAAAGCTAACCAGTCTCTCCATCCACCACCCTGGTCTGTCCTCCAAGGACACCCCACCACCCTCAACATTTCCAGGTTCTCTCACCTTCAGCACTCCGGATGGCATAGACATCGATGAAGGACTCAAACTCTCCAGGGCCCAGGGGTCGGTGGGAATGGATGTAGCCTCCAATACCCTCAGGGGAGGTGCCATAGGAGCCCACCAGAGCAGGAGGTCCAGTCAGGCTACAGTCCCCATCCCACTCTGACTCGTCCTCCCGCACGGACCCCTCGTCCTCTGGTTCAGAGCCCCGGATGATGTCGTGGATGCCCAGCAGAAGGCTGTAGTCCATAATCTTCAGCTGCACTAGAAACTGAGACCCACTGCAAAATCAGACCCCTCAGCCACTCCTCCAGATCTCCAGCTTCCACCCTTACTCTCCCAGCTTTGGCATTCTGTGGCCCTTCTGGAGGAAGGAGTATAAAATTGAGGTTGGAGTACACCTCTGCCCTTTAGTGCCTAAGCCTTGGAATCTAAGATCACCCTTCCTTTCCACAAAATAGCCCCCCCCCTTCCACGGATCTACAAGTTTTACCTGTTTCAACCCCCAACCCCCAGACATGCAAAGGACCCAAAATATAAGGAGAAAAGATGTAACTGCTTTGTTCTATGACTGGAAGACAACTGAACAAAAGAAAAGAAAACAAGGCATTTGTGAGCACCCCAATCATCACCTCTACGTCTCGCTTCAGCTTCTCCAGGAATACTTTCTTCTCTTCTTCACCAATATATACTTTCTGGTTCTTGTTGAGGAAGTCCATATCCTTAAGGGTGGGCAATTCCTTAACCTGGAATTGGGAAATGGATGTCTTGGGAATATATCCTTTCCTCAAGGTCTTAGAGAACCCTGCCTCCATCCAGGGCTCTCTCTACCTCAGTGGCTTCAAGGAGAGAGCAGTCTTAACAGTTGCTCTGTGCTCTTGCTCCAAACTGGTGCTTGCTCAAACTCACTCAGCTGTACCCCACATCCTATCTCACCATCCACCACTTTCTGCTTATGGTTTTCAGTCAATACCCTTCATGATGCTTTTTCTTCCTCCAACAAAAATAACTATTTGAATATAAGAACCCAGAATGAGAGTTAAAGGATGAGCACTTTCTTCTAAGAACCAGGCATCCTCACCTATCCCCAAACCCTGCACATAGACTTACCTAGCTAGTAACAAAACAACTGCTCCTCCTGCCCCTTCCAAGCCATTCTTGGATAAGTAGAGTTTATTGTCTATCTTCTTTTCAGTGGTTTAAGATAAGAGTAATAGTTAAGATCCCCTCCCCCCCGTCCATCACAGAGAATGGCCCCTTCATCCTAAGAGGCCTTTCATTCACCTCATCCCTCACCCCATCACCTTTTCCTTATCGCTGGCTTCCCGGGACACTAGGGAACCCTGTGGAGAGAACCAAAGACCAAGTCAGCAGAAGTGACTACAGAACAGCCGGAACCCAGCTCCAGAGTTTTCCCCTAATAGCAATCACCCTCCCAGGCCACCAGCAGCCTTCACCTCCAGGTATCCTGACCTTACCTTGAGGTCATACTTCCTGTGCACAGGAAGACGGTGGCTAAACATATTGCGCATCACAAGCATGTAGCTGTCTTCATTTTCCACACTGACCCGGTACATGCCCAGGAACTGGGGCAGCAGTGTGTTGCCATGGCACTTCACAATGTACTAGGGAGGGAGGAATGAGAGGCTGAGCAGGAGAGACACAAACAGCCTAGGACAGTGGGGCAGGAACCTCAAATAGAGAGACAGACTGCAAAATCAGAAGCGGTTAGCAG